>JAFMOD010001665.1:267320-304308 GCA_019802435.1 Corydoras maculifer
CATTCGGCGCATAAGCGCAGACAACAGTCAGTACCCGTTCCCCAACCCGAAGGCGTAGGGACGCTACCCTCTCGTCCACCGGAGAAAACCCCAACATGCATGCTTCAAGCCGGGGGGCCACGAGAAAGCCCACACCTGCCCGACGCCTCTCACCATGGGCAACTCCAGAAAAGAACAGAGTCCAGCCCCTCTCAAGGAGATTGGACCCAGAACCCGAGCTATGCGTTGAGGTGAGCCTGACTATATCTAGCCGGTATCTCTCAACCTCCCGCACAAGCTCAGGCTCCTTCCCTGCCAGTGAAGTGACGTTCCAAGTTCCGAAAGCCAATTTTAGCAACCGAGGATCGCGACGCCCAGGCCCACGCCTCCGGCCACTGCCCGATCCACACTGCACCGAACCCCTATTACTACCCCCCCTACAGGTGGTGAGCCCATTTGAGGGGGAACCCATGTAGCTCCTTCGGGCTGGGCCCGGCCGGGCACCATGGGAAAGTGCCCGACCACCAGACGCTCGCTGACGAACCCCATCCCCGGGCCTGGCTCCAGGGTGGGGCCCCGATAACCCTATAATATATATATATATATATATATATATATATATATATATATATAGCAAATAAATTGCAAAACAATTTTTTAATGATACTATTTGTTTTGGTGAATCATACATCATTATTAGGTTGGGTATTTAGTCACCTCATTTATAGGGCTCTGTGAGGGGATACATATTGACCGTCATGACAGCAACGTGTTGTCTACTTTATGATTAACATCTCTATCCCTATCACTAGAGAAAGTAGATCTTGGTCTAGAAAAGTGTGGCCCATCTGTCATAAGAGAGCTCTGAGGTTTTGCGTTATATTTTCTGTTTAAAAAAACATTTATTTAGTAATAATAACCACACAACACAATAATATAGGCAATCTTTTAATTTCTTATATTCAATAACTTTACAGTTAAAACAATCACGGATGCTTGACTTACCGACCTTGGATAATAGGGCTCACCGGGTCAAACTCACCGCGGTCAAATTATCTGCACTTTAGTGATTCACAGTCAAGTCACAGTCAAGTCATCCGTGCTTAGAATAATAATGCGCATATATGCAGTGTTTTTCGGTATTTCGCAACTACCGGCACACCAACTCCACCCTGAACAAAGAGAAACTGAGATCGTGTTCATGAAAACTTGCTGTAAAAACATTCATTCATTCATTATCTCCCGCTTTATCCTCTATTAGGGTCGCGGTGGGGTTCCCCATGCCCATCCAGGGGAGAACGTCTCGGGCGCTGGGCAGATACACCCAGGACAGGGCGCCAATCCATCGCTGGGCACACACTCACTCACACAGACACGCACACAAACACACTCTATGTGGGGCAATCTGGAGAACTCAATTGACTTGATCCATGTTTTTGGAATGTGGGAGGAAACCAGAGAACCCGGAGGAAACCCACGCAGACACGGGGAGAACATGGAAACTCCACCCAGATGGGGATTCAAACCGGGAATCCCTAGCGCTGAGAGGCGAATGTGCTAACCACTAAGCCACCGTGCCGCCCTGCTGTAAAAACATAGTTAACTTAATTAAAATATTAAAAATTAAAACTTGCATCATGAAATTATTAATTGTATTAATAAAATAGTTTACTATAGCACTGGTTCTGCAGGAATGAAAAAAAGCACCCAAGAGTAGTCGCCACTGCAAACACAGATTCTTTGTTAAAATTTTAACAGATTTCACAGTATCATTTTTTTAAAAATCCATTTTGAACACATGCCACCTTAAGGTGAATTAATCTTACATATACTGTTGGCTAAATTTGGATGGCTGTACCTCAGACATTTCCCATAATGCCAAATCACTTACACCAGGGGTGCTCACACTTTTCTGGCTTGAGATCTACTTTTCTACTGGACAGATCATCGAGATCTACCAAGGTTAATCTTTTTTTTTAGGCTTTTATATTGAAACCTGTTTACAAACGTTAGTATTGTTGAATCAGCATAGAAAAAATGGCTTCAGATTGCCATTTTCACAGATATTGCTCTTTAATTAAAAAATCCTTGGGGCGGAACATGGCCCGCTGTATTCTCTGATGCACCTGCTGCCAGATCGCCTCGCTCCTGCAAAACCAGTCGTCCACTGCGGGAGCTTCCGAGGGTTCCGGGTCCCACAACGCAAATGGCGGTTGGTAGCCCAGCACGCACTGGAACGGCGTGAGCCCCGTTGCAGAGTGACACCGGGAGTTCTGAGCAATACAAGCCCAGGGCAGGAACCGAGGCCAGTCGGTAGGGTTCTGACAAGCAAACAGACGTAAAAATTTTATCAATTCTTGATGTGGTCCCTCGCATAACCTGTTGGTTTCCGGGTGGTGCCCGGAGGACAAGCTAACCGAGGTACCCCATTTCTCGCAGAATGCTCGCCCTACAGCCGAGGTGAAATGAGCATCGCGATCCGAAAGGATGTCCTCCAGGATCCCGAACTGCGTGAACACATGTGAGATGGTGTACCCCATAAATTCCACCCGAGTGCGGTCAAACTCGCATTTTTCAGCCCGTTCAAATAGCTGGTGCTGTAATAAGCGGCGCAAGACGGCACGCACCTGTCTATGGTGGTCGTGGATATTTGTGGAATACACAAGGATGTCGTCAATATAAACGATCACGCATTGGTCCAGAAAATCGCGCAGAACATCGTTGACGATCGCCTGTAACACCGCGGGTGCATTGGAGAGGCCAAAAGGCATTACCAAATACTCATAATGGCCCGTGGTGGTGATGAAAGCCGTTTTCTACTTGCCCCCCTCCCTGATGTGAACCAAATTATACGCATTACGTAGATCTAACTTTGTAAAAATTGCAGCCTGACCTAACAGTTCCAATGTCAAAGGGATGAGAGGGATGGGGTACATGTGTAACCTGGTTAAGAACCCGGTAATCTATGCACGTCCGGATGCTTCGGGGCAAAGAAGAACCCTGAGGCAGCGGGTGAGGTGGCAGGCCGAATGATGCCGTGTGCGAGGGACTCTGTTATGTACTCGCGCATAGCCCTGGTCTCCGCGGCAGTCAGTGGGTACGGACTGACCTGCGGTAATTAGCGTTCTCGACCAACTCGATGGCACAGTCGTAGTCGCGATGGGGAGATAACTGCGAGGCACCTCTGGCGCTGAACACCTCCCCCAGATCTGGATAACATGCGGGCACCCCTGCAGGAAGGATTTCCCTTGCCACCACGTGAGCCCTGCCCTCCGAGTGACTGATGCACGAAGAGTAGCAGAACGAGGACCATTGCAAAATTTTCTTGCCAGACCATGAGGTAACGGGGTCGTGCCTCTGCAGCCAGGGTAAACCTAGTATAATGACCGAAGCGGGAGATGTGATGAGAAAAAAAATGACACCTCTTCAGTGTGCAAATATTAATATAAAGTGTCACCGTTTCTGTACTACTTTACCGTAACCTTCCCAGGATGAGCCGGAGACCCGTCCACCCCGCAGACTCGTTGAGGCACCGAGCGCGGCGATAGCCAAATCCCCCACCGACGTGCGGTGCAGAGGTCCAAAAAATTCCCCTCCGTGCCAGAGTCCACGAGCTCCCAGGTTCAAAACCGCCTGCCTCGAACAATGAGTGTGACCGGCAGCGTAAATAAACCTCCCGCAGATGATTGAGGGCTTACTGGGTCCTTACTGGCTCTACTGGCTCTCTCTGGCAGGACGCAGCGGGCAGCTGGAGAGCTGATGGTCCGGTTTCCCACAATACATGAACACGCCGGCACACTGGCAACACTGCTTCTCCGCAGAAGACAACCGCGCAGTGTCCACTTGCATGGGAATCTCCGTTGTCTCTTCCGCAGGCGCTCCGGACATGATCCCGAGGCGAGAGGTGGACGCGGAGGGCAGGCGGCATGCTTGAGCTGGTCGAGCTGGATCGCCAGCTCGATTAAGGCATTGAGCGTGCAGTCTCGGTCGCGTCCAGTGAGTAGAATCTGCACCTCAGGTCGTAATCCCCTCCCAGAAGTGCGAGATCAAGGTGGCGTCATTCCATCCGCTGAGTGCGGTGAGTGTGCGGAATTCCAAAGTGTACTCTGATGCGGAGCGTGCGCCCTGGCATATCCTAATTAACAATTAGGTTGGGATGGTGGAAAGTGGAGCGGAAGATCTCCCGAAATGCGTGGTAATCCATGGTCTCACGTGAGCCGGAATTCCACACCGACTCACCCCATTCGCCTGCCTTCCCCCGCAGGTGAGTGAGGACGAAGGCGATCTGCTGTTGATATGTGAAATACCCATGGCTCGCGAAGAACAGATCGCACTGGAGCAGGAAGGTCCCACAGGAATCGGGGTGTCCATCGTAGCGCTCCGGTGGGAACATGGGCCAGGATGCTCGTGGGGTAGGTGAAGAGCCGGGATCCGGGATGAACACCTCCGGGGAGGATACGCTGGTCATCGAAGCACGCAGATGAGAGAGAACTCCCTCCAAGGTCCCTTGGTGCTCCACCAGGCTCTTAAGCACTGCCGTAACCTCTAGGTTGTGGCGCAGTTCCCCTAAGAACCTGCCCTGTTCCCGAATGGCCAGGAGCGGATCCTCAGGATAACTGGCTGCTGCTTTATTGGCGTCGGAATCTGTCGTGTTGGCGATGAATGGAGGTGAGACGATCAAGCTCACAGTCAGCACCAGTGTACTATGTCATGAGGCTGGAGTAGTACAAGTACCAGCTCATATGCTGAGTATATGAGCTGGTACTTGTACTCTGGCCTCATGGCCATAGTACTTCTCATTGTACCCCTTTATATTGCAGTATATGAGCCACATAATTATCAGCGTCATATCTTGTGGCGCTGATAATTATGTGCTCATATACGTGGGACTGTATGTATGAGTTTACATGGGACTGTAAATATATGGGAATACATGGAAACTGTGTGTATCAGGTTACATGGGATTGTATATATGAGGAGTTTATCTTTTTTTGTTTTACTTTTTTAAAATAAATAATTTATTGAAAGGACCTCTGCCAGGCATATTTCACTCTTGAGGGCTTCAAAAGCAGCTCTTTGCTCACAAGAAGCTGATTTAAAACCCCCAAGAGTGAACTCCGTGAGAGCTGTATGTGTGGAATAATAAATTATATTAGTGCCGGTCTTCAGCAGTCATGTCCTGCTTGAATTGACCCTAGTGGCGTAGCACTTGGCAGCCGGCTCTATTCTACTTATAGAGAAAGCTGAGTGCTACGTCAATTCAAGCAGGAAATGAGACAGTAGTAATATAAGTTATTATTCCACACATACAGGCCCAGGTTTCACACTGAGTGAGTATAAATACATTTGGAATCTATATTATTAACTATATGTATAATATGTACTGTTTTAGTTTCATTTTGTGCCATTTTGGTTGGTGGTGTGCCCCGGGATTTCTTTTAGTGTAAAAAGTGTGCCGCGGCTCAAAAAAGGTTGATAATCACTGGTGTAGGGTTCTGGAAGAGATATGTTATCAGCTAAAGTAATTTTGCTGATTTCTCTTAAATAATAAACTATGCACCACCCCACACTACCCTCCCACCCCTCATTCACAACATGGAATAGTTATTCTCCATGGGAAAAATAATTAAACAAGCAGTTTTTATTTTGACTGGATCAAACTGCTCTTTCCGCTCTGTCCATTAAAACCTATGAAACAACTTATTTGATTAGTAAAGTTAAACTGCATCAAACCAAGTGATAAAATATTTTAAAGGAAATCAAACAGCATAGGTTAATACACTTGTATTTCTCCTGTTAAATGTGAAATCTGAAAATTAAGTCCACATTCAGCGCACAACCTGGAAAAAATAAAACCTTTATCAATCAGGTGACAAGGAACTAAGCTGCAAAGAAAAGTTATCACGTTAATCATTTGTATTATATGTGTTTCTGCAAAATTTTTCCTCATGCTCCTGTGGAGAAAATATAAATATCACTCGTAACTTTGTCCTCATAAGGTAACACCAGTAAAGTCTAGCTCATTATCAGTCAAATATTCATAGGAAACCTCGTATTTAAATTGGAAAATAGTCCTTTGAAATTTAATATTTTATATATGAACCTGAATCAAAACTAATTTATTTGTGACGGCTAATTAATAATAATTCACTAACTTCTACCACTTCAACATCAGTGAAACCCTACAACAACCAATTCAAATACCTAAATCCTCTGCCGTCTTTCAACCAGCAATCGCTTTCCAAAACCCCTACCTCTACACACCTGTGACCTCATAACAGACAGACACACACACAAACCTATACACACAGAATGTTAAAACAGATAAAAACAGAATGCTGTCAGAACCTATAAGAAATGAGTCTTATTTTCAACATTAAATTACCTGTTTAATTTAGAATTGTGGGCGGCATGGTGGCTTAGTGGTTAGCACATTCGCCTCTCAGCGCTAGGGATTCCTGGTTCGAATTCCCATCTGGGTGGAGTTTCCATGTTCTCCCTGTGTCTGCGTGGGTTTCCTCCGGGTTCTTCGTTTCCCTCACCACAGTCCAAAAACATGGATCAAGTCAATTGAATTCTCAAAATTGCCCCATATAGAGTCTCTCTGTGTGAATGAGTTTGTGCCCAGCGATGGATTGGCGCCCTGTCCTGGGGCTATCTGCCCAGCACCTGAGACGTTCTCCCCTGGATGGGCATGGGGAACCCCACCGTGACCCTAATAGAGGATAAAGCGGGAGATAATGAATGAATGAATTTAGAATTGTCAAGCAAATAGTACTTTTATAGCCAATTTATTAAGTTATTTATATATATATATTACCCTATTTTAGTTTTTTTAAAACTTGTGCAACATGTGACCTTAATGCTTGCAGTGGTATGGTCGGCCGATTCGATGGATTCGCTACTCGGAGAGACGGGGGTGGAGACGGAGGTGGAGTACAGAACAGGGGTTTATTGTCCAACACAGGGGAGACACAGTAATGGTACACAGACACTGGATATGTAAACACGAGGCGGAGGATGATGACGTCAAACAGGGTTGTGCTCCAAATACTCCAGGGACGGCAGTGTAGGGGGCTTGACGGGGTGAAGGCGGCAGGGCGGTGAGCTGCACACAAACAGAGAACACAGGACAGCAAACAGGAACGAGGAACAGAGGCGCAGAGAATAAACAGTAACGAGGCTTGTAGTGTCAGGGCTTAGCACAGGCAGACAAGACAAACTGGGGGTGTAGACGAGGCGTGCAGGGTTTAAATAACCAACCGTGATAAGACCCAGGTGCTCGTGATTACATGGGCGTGAACACATAACCCAACCCACACCACGTGACCAAAACAAACCGTTACTGGCAGCAGTTTAGGTTCAGTCAGGCTGGGTTCTAAAACCCAGTTGCTCAAAGACAGACACACAGACTGATGGACTGGTGACCTGGACATCTCTCTAGATCCTAAGAAACTGACCATATTTAATTTCCTAGCATCGGCGTCTTCCTGATCAGGGCGGGTTTGGGATCAACAGACCCTCACCTATCTTTGGTTGAGCATACTCTCACTTTTTGCTAGGAATTCTCACACTCCATCATGTTTATTTCAGAGCATAATGCTTGATTTCAAGCACTGACATGTTCACAATTTATAAATTTGGTAAATGCTTTATTGAAGCAGTAAACATTTTGTCTTTTACACAATATTGTTACGCTTAAGTTTGGCTTTTTTACTTTATTCTAATTCACTATGTTTCTCCCTGCTCCTTGGATCACCACCTTATTGTGGTGGAGGGGTTTGCATGCTTGAATGATCCTAGGAGCTATGTTGTCTGGGGAAAAAGCCCCTGGTAGGGTTTCCCGAGGCAAATTGGTCCTAGGTGATGGGCCAGACAAAGAGTGGTCCAAAAAAATCCTTATGAATTGAAAAATCAGGAATACGTGTACCCTGTTTGAGTTACGGTTATCAGGGCCCCACCCTGGAGCCAGGCCCGGGGATGGGGTTTGTCAGTGTGCCCGACTAGGCCCAGTCTGAAGGAGTTACATGGGTCCCCCTCAAATGGGCTCACCACCTGTGGGAGGGGTAGTAATAGGGGTTGCTGAAATTGGCTTTAGGAACTTAGAACATACTTCACTGGCGGGGAAGGAGCCTGAGGTGGTGCGGGAGGTTGGAAGATACCGGCTAGATATAGCTGCGCTCACCTTAACGCACAGCTCGGGCTCTGGATCCAATCTTCTTGAGAGGGGCTGTTCTTTTCTGGAGTTGCCCATGGCGAGAGGTGTCGGGCAGGTGTGGGCATTCTCGTGGCCCCCCCGGCTTGATGCGTGTATGTTGGGATGGACGAGAGGGTAGCTTCCCTACGCCTTCATGTGGGGGAACGGGTTCTGACTGTTGCCTGCGCTTATGCGCCGAACGGCAGTTCAGAGTACCCGGCCTTCTTAGAGCTTAGTGTCTGGGGGGGGGGGGGTAATGTAGAGTGCTCCCCCTGGACACTCTGTTGTCCTAGTGGGGGACTTCAACGCTCACGTGAGCATTGAACATGGTGGTGGTTACCCTGTGTGAGGGATGACGTCAGACTGAAAAAGGAGTCATATCAGGCATGGTTGGCTTGTGGGACTCCAAAAGCAGCTGACCGGTACCAACAGGCCAGGTGATTTGCAACGTTGCGCATAATGGAGGCAAAAACACAGGTGTGGGAGGAGTTCAGTGAGGCCGGGGAAAGTGACGTTTGGTCAGCTCCAAGAAGATTCTAGCAAACGGTCAGGCGACTCAGAAGGGGAAAGCAGTGTGCCACTAACACAGTACATAGTGGAGGTGGTGCACTGTTGACATCGATTGGAAACGTCATTAGGCGGTGGAAGGAATTCTTCAAGGACCTTCTCAATCCCACCACTATGCCCTCCGGAGAGGATGCAGAGTCAGAGGACCCGGGAGGACGCTTGTCCATCACTTGGGCTGAAGTTTCTAAGGTTGTTAGAGAGATCTTTGGTGGCAGGGCTTCAGGGGTGGATGAGTTCAGGGGTGGATGAGATCTGTCCAGAGCTCCTCAAAGATCTGGATTTTGTGGGGTGGTCTTGGCTGACACGCCTTTTAAACATCGCATGGTCATCGGGGCAGTGCCTCTGGACTGGCAGATGGAGTGGTGGTGCCTCTTTTTAAAAAGGGGGACCAGAGGGTGTGTTCCAAATACAGGGGAATTACACTCCTCAGCCTCCCTGGCAAAGTCTATGCAGGGGTATTAGAGAAGAGAGTCTGACTGATAGTCGAACCTCAGATTCAGGAGGAGCAGTGCAGGATTCGTCCTGGTCGTGGAACACTGGACCAGCTCTTTACTCTCTCCAGGATCCCCGAGGGTTCATGGGAGTTTGCCCAACCAGTCTACATGTGTTTTGTGGATCTGAATAAGGCTTTCAACTGTGTCCCTCAAGGTATATTTATGTTTTGCAAATATAGGGTACATGACTCCTTACTATGGGCCATTCAGTCCCTGTATGTGCGAAGCAGAGCCTGGTTTGCATGGCAGGCAGTAAGTCTGACTTTCCAGTGAAGGTTGGACTACGTCAGGGCTGTCCTTTGTCACCAGTTCTGTTCATAATTTATATGGACAGAATTTCTAGGCCCAGACAGGGGATGGTGGGTGTCTGGTTTGGTGATCTGAGGATCACGTTGCTGCTGTTTGCAGACGATGTGGTCCTGTTAGCATCATCAGGCTGTGAACTTCAGCTCTTACTGGATCGGTTTGCAGCCGAGTGTGAAGCGGCTGGTATGAAAATCAGCACCTCCAAATCTGAGGCCATGATTCTCAGTTTGAAAAGGGTAGAGAGTCCTCTCTTGGTCAGGGATGAGCTCTTGCCTACAGTGGAATTCTCCACTGTACAACGACGTTTCGTTGGCCTGGTCAGCAGGGTCCTAAGTAATATAGGCTTTCGGGTGATCTGGGGCCGCCCCACGTCACCCCACCTCAGCAAGAGGCGCAAAGCCTGGTTCAGAGCAACTGAACTAGTGACTCAACTTTTTTTGCTATTCAATCCCGTGGCTCCGAGAGCCAAGATTTTCTAACTTAAAGGACTAAGGATGTCTCGATTTTCTCTGTTCCCGCCCTTTCTGTCATGACCTCCTACTTTCCTGCCTGCCATGCCCTCATCATTCGTCATTTCCTATAAATATCCCAAGTTCCTCTACCGCGTTGCCAAATTGTCTGTCCGTACCTAGTGTATCCGTGTCCAATCCGGCGTTCTCCTGTTCTGATCATCTGTGTATTGACCTCCTGCTTCGTTCCTGGTTTTCCGATCCTCTCGCCTCGTCCTTCGGTACCGTAGCCTTGATATTGTTTTCGCGTTGTTGTTATCGTTTTTGTACTTTGTTTTATTTCGGCCATCGCACCAGATTTTCTTTCGTTCTTTTCGTAGTGTAAATAAAGCTCTTTACTTTACGCTTCGTCTCGTGTGGCTGTTTAGGTCGCTCACACTCGCCAACGCCGTATGTGCATCACAGCACAATCTGCCCACGATGGAGCAACTCAATGAGCGCATGTCCGAAGCCAACTGCGCCGTGGCTTTGCCGGCCGAGAATCAAGAAAGACTGAACTGACATGAGAATCTTCTGATGAATGTTTTGGAACAGAACCAGGAATTACTCTTTCAAGTGCACAAACTTACCCGGCAAATTACGCAGCTCTTGACTGTTCCACTGGCAGCAGCTGCATCCTTGCCTACTTCCGCTTAACCGGCCCGCCTCCCTGTGCCACGCTCAACGAATCGTTGGCTGGTTGACAAACTCACCTTCCAATGGCGCATCCGGAGCCATTCCGCGGCGATCTCCACTTATGCCGAGAGTTTTTATTTTAGTGCCGATTGGTTTTCAGCCATCAACCTCAGTTATTTATTCATGATTCATCCAAGATTGCTTTAATCCTGAGTCTGCTGCGTGATCGCGCCCTCTCGTGGGCAGAAGTCGCTCAGATTGATCCCACTGTCGGCACTTACGATTAGTTTCTGGCCCGGTTCAGGGCTGTTTTCAACCGCACAGATTATGCTGGTGATGCTTTGTCTACGCCAGGGAAGCCGTACTGTGGCAGAGTTCACTGTACAATTTAACACCCTTGCATCCGAGTCAGGCTGAAATGATGTTGCCTTGAAGGGGGTTTTCCGTCGTGCTTTAAACGACCGTCTTAAGGATGAGCTCGCGACATGGGACGACCCCACCAACCTGCAGGGACTTATAGACATGGCTGTGCAATTTGACAACCGCCTCCACGGACGCCGGCGAAACCCAGGCATCAACGAAGCCTCACACCTCAACCTGGCTCTCCTCCTGTTACTTCTCTGGCTGAACCTATGCAGATCGGGCGCTACCATCTTTCTCAGAGGAACGCAACCGCCGGATCCGAGCAGGACTATGTCTCTACTGCAGCGGGGCAGATCATCTACGAGCATGGAAAAGGTGATCGCCAATGTCACTTGGAAGATCCTTGACACCATCCGTGCCACTCTGGTAAATGATCCTGCGCCACCAAACACTCCATCTCATCGCATTTATGTCCCAGCCTCAGCTCCACCCTGCGACGAGTCTCTAAACGCAACCCAAGTCTTGGAGCACCCACCTTCCCTGAGTAGAATATGCCATCACTTCTCACCAGTCTGGGCTACGAGATGCTCTCCCTTCGAAGTTTCCCTGGGATACCAACCTCCTCTCTTCCCGGAACAGAAACTGGAGATAGCGGTTCCCTCGTTAACTCGTCACGTGCGGTCATCAGTGGTGGTCCTGCCTACACTGTCCACCACCTTTTAGACTCCAGTACCTCGTCGACTGGGAGGGTTATGATCCCGAGGTGCGATCCTGGGTTCCCCGGTCTGCCATCCTCGATTTTCAACTGATCAAGGATTTCCAAACTTATCCTGAGAAGCCCAAGGGACCGCCAGGAGGCAGTCATTGAGGGGGGGGTGCTGTCACGACCTCCTACTTTCCCGTCTGCCATGCCCTCATCATTCGTCATTTCCTATAAATACCCCAAGTACCTCTACCGGGTTGCCAGATTGCATGACCATACCTAGAGTATCTGTGTACAATCCAGCGTTCTCCTGTTCTGATCATCTGTGTATTGACCTCCTGCTCCGTTCCTGGTTTTCCGATCCTCTCACCTCGTCCTTCGGTACCGTGGCCTTGATTTTGTTTTTGTGTTGTTGTTATCGTTTCTGTGTTTTGTTTCGGCCATCGCGCCAGGTTTTCTTTCGTTCTTTTCGTAGTGTAAATAAAGCTCTTTACTTTACGCTTCGTCTTGTGTGGCTATTCAGGTCGCTCACACTCATCAACGCCGTATGTGCGTCACACTTTATTTCCATCTGAACCTTGTCGAAACTATGATTGTTAAGTTACTATGTAACTTATCCGATTAAATTAATTTACAGGGGCTGGATTTCCCAAAAGTGTCGTAGCGCTAAATACTTCGTGTCATGCATACACACACACACTGTTACACCTGCTCCAATCACCGATTACCCTCTCCTGATTACTAGGTTCAGGTGCGCCTCATCAGCGGCAGCCTCTATTTAAGGCCGCGTCCCGGGTCCAGAAGTGCTGAGGTTTTTGGTTTGGTTTGGTTTGGATTTAGTTACGTCTGCTTCTGTCAGAGTACGTGGCTTGCTCCTCGTACTCTTTGCCTTCGCCTGTGACTGAGCAATTCGGTTTTGCCCGCTGGTCTCCTGTAGGACGCGACACCTGGGAACACGTGAGAACACTTCGGAACTCCGGTTCCTGCGTGTCCGCCCCACCGCGTTCCTCACCACATCTTCCTCGGTTAATAGGGACTCCGCTGATCAGTGACGTCATTACCTTACGTCAAGTGACTGTGTTTATCGTTTCCCCCGATAGCAAGCAGGTAGTTATCGAACAGCTTTTTCCAAGTAGCAAATGGAAGTGTCGGTTCACCTGGGCAGTCTAGGAATACAGCAGGAGGTTGTAAGAAGAGCAGAGCCATTTCAGTAGTTTCACTTCTTCTCTCGTCGCCACTTTGTTGTGTTGTTTGTTGTGCAGAATCAGACATTAAACCACACAGGAGTATATGGAACAGAGGTACTTTACTTCATAACATAATTTTTTTCTCTTTCTCTCTTATATCCCGCATCCCCCTAACGCCCCCCTGTGTCCTGGATTCCTAACAACACATTATATTGAATAAATGCATTAAACATATTGCAAATGGACACAACACTCCACTTTCTTCTTTTTTGGTGGAACTATCTCTTACTTTGGAAAATAATGTAATAATGGAAATAATTTGTCTTTTTGTTCTACTTAATCAAGCATCTTATTTAGTTTGCTTTCAGAAAACTAAATGTCCCCTGGGATATAGCTGCCTCCTCAGGTTCCAGTGGTGTATTCCGATCTAGCTGAGGTATTTAGCAAGCACCGCGCCAATACTCTACCTCCCCCATCGTCACTACGACTGTGCCATTGACCTGGTGCCGGGGGCCTAATTGCCACACGCGCGCCCGTACCCTCTCTTGATACCCGAGACTCGGGCTATGCAGGCCTACATTGAAGAGGTGCTGCGTAATGGATTTATTTAGCCCTCGAAATCACTGGCCGCATCTGGGTTCTTCTTTGTACCCAAACAGGGGGGAGAACTGCGGCCATGTATTGATTTTAGGGACCTGCATAAATCCACCAATCGGTTCCCGTACCCCTTTCCGCTAATACCTGCTACCGTGGAACTGCTCCGCGGCGCGCGTGTGTTCACCAAATTAGACCTGCGCAACGCTTACAACCTTGTCTGTATTCGGAAGGGAGACGAATGGAATTCTTCATTAATGACTTGCTGCAGGAGTTCTTACATCAAGAGGTAATCGTGTATTTTGACGATGTGCTGGTATTTTCCGGGTATCTGGTCTCCCATGTCGCCCTAGTTCAGCAGGTCCTGGCTCGTCTGCTCGCCAACGGGTTGTTTGTTAAGGGGAAGAAGTGCGAGTTCCACTGGGAGACCATTGCATTTTTGGGGTTTATCATCTCCCCCAAGGGGATCGAGATGGACGGCAGTAAGGTCCAGTCAGTTCTGAACTGGCCGACACCGGCCTCATCGCGGGACCTCCAGAGATTCCTAGGGTTTGCGAACTTCTACAGGTGGTTCATCCCGAACTTCAGTAGGGTGGCGCTTTCGCTGACCTCCTACATGAAAGGAGGCCCCTCTGCGCTGCGCTGGAGCCCGGAGGCGGATCGGGCCTTTAATCTCCTTAAGAGACTGTTCACTTTGAAACCTGTCTTGGCCCATCCTGACCCCGGGCACTAGTTCATCGTAGAGGTGGACGCATCCTGCAGTGGGGCCGGTGCGGTTTTGTCTCAGTCCACTAGGGGCCTCACGAACGCACGGCCTATTGCATACTTTTCTCGTAAATTTATTCCGGCTGAGTGCAACCAGAGGTCATCCTCTCAGACAGAGGGTCCCAGTTCACGTCGGCAGTATGGAAGGCATTCTGCGAGAGACTGGGTTCCTCTGTCAGCCTCTCCTCGGGGTTCCACCCCCAAACTAATGGGGCCTGCGATCAGTCCCACCAGGAGACAAATAAATTCCTCCGCATTTATGCCCATCGCAATCCCTCTGATTGGTACCTCTGGCAGAGATCGGCCAGAACTCGTTGCGTCATTCCGCCACCGGCCTCACCCGGTTCCAGTTTGTCCTGGGGTATCAGCCGCCCTTTGCGCCGTGGGATGGGAAGGAGTCGGACGCACCGGATATCAGGGGTCACCGGGGTACGCGTAAGCTCCTTCCCTGGTTCTTGGGTCCGTACCGGGTAGAGGCCGTCATTATTGAGGTTACCGTATGCCTTCAGCTCCCGAGCCACCTGCGGGTGCATCCCACCTTTCACGTCTCCCTTCTGAAGCCAGTTGTTGCAGGTCCCCTTGTCACGAATTGGAGAGAATCCAACAGAGAGCCGGACGAGGAGCAGGAGTCCAACATCTACTCGGTGGCCTCTCTATTGGATTCCCGCCGGTGCCAGGGCAAGGTGCAGTATTTGGTGGACTGGGAAGGGTTCGGACCTGAGGAGAGGAGCTCAGGGTTCCGGCTGAGGACATTTTTTTAATTTGACCCGGGAGTTCCACCGGGATCACCCTGACCGGCCCGCCCCTCGGCCTAGGGGTCGGTCGCCCCGCCAAAATCATCGTGCCAGGTTTCGTTGGTTTCCCACTCGAGGTGAGCTACATTTTTCTGGGGGGGTGATGTTACACATACTCACTCACGCCCCGCTTCTCCTCGCTCCGTGCCGCACACGCCCACTTCCTCATGTACACAGACACGTCACTCGTCGCCACGCGCCGCTCCGCATACGCCTACCTTTCCTTGTACACAAACACACCCCTATCCTCCACGTGCAGTTTCACACACGCCCATTCACACACCTGTTCCCCATGTCCCTTGAGATCGTTCACCCTCTCCAGATTATTAGTTTCAGGTGTGCCCATTGGCTGGAGAGACTTCTTAAGCTGCCGTCCCAGACTCTTTAGCGCAGAGTTTTGTGTGTGTTTGTTTGATGTCTGCACGCGCAGGTATTCCACGTGTTCCCGAAGCACGCCTAGATTTGGCGTACCGCTGCTCAGTTTTTGTTTGGCTCTCTGCAGAATCGCGAGCCTTGAGTGACATCACCGTCCGAAGCTCCCGGCCACTACACCCGCGACCTCCACCGCTTCTGACCAGCTCTGACCAGCACTACGCCTCGGCAGTCTATTCTACACGTGCCATTTTTGTTTTTGTAATGAACATTTATTCGGTTGTGGGGCGTTCCCCCCCACTGAAGATAAATAAACTTTGTGTTTCCTTTAAATCACGCTTCCTCTTTTCTCCGGCAGCATGACCGCTCATCCTGAAACACACTTTATTTAGTTATAATAACAATTTCATACGTCATGTCAATAATGGTTTTCAATGTTATTATAGTTGTATGCTGTATTATGCTAAGTGATTATATTAGTTATAATTTAAGTGTATATTTGTTTGAATTTTATTTTGTTGCTGTTTAAGCAGATTGTACTTGTCCACCATAAACATCCCTGTCTTCCTTAGCGAATGTTTACACATATATTTCCTTCCCGCTCACCCGCACGGACACGTCTACCCCTAATTGGCTCCAGTGCAAGTTGTCCCTTTCGTTTCCTCACAGTGGTTGTGGGAAGCTTGCTACCAATATCTCTCTGTTTTTTCACTCTTTTTTTTCCAAGTAAGCCTTGTATTGTGATATCACTGCTGCATTTTCAGTTATTGGATTTCATCCAGCAAAGGGTAATACATTGTCCTCGAGCAATACGATTTTAAAATAACAATTATTTTTGCAAATCATAGAGAATTACACTATGATTTCAATTTCAATTTTGAGAAAATACTACACAAATAAAAAAGAGCCCTTATGTGGGCTAATCTTTATATACTGAAAATATTTATATACTGAAATGTAAAAACAAAATAATTTATTTAAACAAAGTCTAGGCGGGGAGGCACAGTGGCTTAGTGGTTAGCACGTTCGCCTCTCAGTGCTAGGGATTCCCGGCTCGAATCCCCATCTGGGTGGAGTTTCCATGTTCTCCCCGTGTCCGCGTGGGTTTCCTCCGGGTTCTCCGGTTTCCTCCCACAGTCCAAAAACATGGATCAAGTCAATTGAATTCTCCAAATTGCCCCATATAGAGTGTGTCTGTGTGAGTGAGTGAGTGTGTGCCCAGCGATGGATTGGCGCCCTGTCCTGGGTCTATCTGCCCAGCGCCCGCGACGTTCTCCCCTAGATGGGCATGGGGAACCCCACCGCGACCCTAATAGAGGATAAAGCGGAAGAAGATGATTAAATTTATAAAAGGCTAGGCGGCATGGTGGCTTAGTGGTTAGCACGTTCGCCTCTCAGTGCTAGGGATTCCCGGTTCGAATCCCCATCTGGGTGGAGTTTCCATGTTCTCCCCGTGTCCGCGTGGGTTTCCTCCGGGTTCTCCGGTTTCCTCACACAGTCCAAAAACATGGATCAAGTCAATTGAGTTCTCCAAATTGCCCCATATAGGGTGTGTTTGTGTGAGTGAGTGTGTGCCCAGCGATAGATTGGCGCCCTGTCCTGGGTGTATCTGCCCAGCGCCCGAGACGTTCTCCCTTGGATGGGCATGGGGAACCCCACCACGACCCTAATAGAGGATAAAGCAGAAGATAATGAATGAATAAACCATGTCTATTTTTCTTAAAGTACAGACTAATATATAAATATTTTCCAGTTATCTTATCAAACAAGTAAATCACAACTGTATAACAAACTGGATAACAATTGTAAAATTACCCTGGTATTTTTTATAAATTTCATTTTCTTAAAAACACTTGAAACATTCAAGATTACAGCTACAGCATTGAATGAAATCACTGTGGCTTGGTTAATTCTATTAATCCTGGCCTGCATATTCAAACATAGGTCACATGAGTGAGGGTGGGACCTGTAGATTCCTATCTTACTGAGATCTGCTGTTTTAGGCTTTAGAGCTCCGTAGCTGTCTCAAGATAAAGAGTATAAAGGAATTTCCAGATTATTCAGATGTATAAATGGAGTATCGCCTTTTTCTTTTCCTCCTGAGCCTGCTCACTGACTCTATCCCAGGTGAACATTGTTTCCTTATTATCAAATTAATAGATACATCATTTTTTTAAATCCCAGAGTGATATTGCAGCCAATGGAAATATAGTAAAAGTAAACAATATGAAGTATTAAAATATATGCTAAGAATTAATAAACAACTATGAGAAACATTTTACAGTATATGTATATTATATATTACTATAAATAATACCGTGAACCTCAAAGTATAAATATATATAAATAAATATAAATAAAAAAAAAAAAAAAGTAAAAGCGTGCAATATGAACAAAGTGGCAGTATGTATCGATTAGAGAAATGTACAGTATGTGATGATACATAAACAGGGTGTTAGTACATACTTATTGGACTGGAAGTCCTGCAAGGACGCCCTATATGGACTTTTATAGTTATAGTTATAATATAGTTTTCCAATTGGTAAATACGGACACCCGATCATCACACAATTTGTACATGGCTGTCCTTCACTGTTGATGCTGCCCCGCCGCTCAAAGAGGATGAGTCCCCCACTGAGTCTTGGTCCTCCCAAGGTTTCTTCCTTAAAATAACAACATAACAGGGAGTTTTTTCATACCACTCTCGCCTTGGCTTGGTCTTTGGGGGTTCAAAGGCTTATAAAATAGTATAGCTGCTTTGTGACAATGTATCATTGTAAAAAGTGCTATATAAATAAATTAATTGAACTTGAACTTGAAAAGGGTGTGCCCAATCTATCACTGGGCACACACTTTCTCATTCCCACACACACTATATAGGGGGCAATTTAGAGCAGTCCTTGAATCCATGTTTTTTGACTGTGAGAGGAAGCCAGAGAAACCTGACAAAACCCACTTAGACACAGAGAGAACATGGAAACTCCACCCAGATTGAGATTCAAACCTGAAGGTGAGTGTGATAACCGCTGTGCCACCCAAGATAGATGTTATCACTAGAAATATTTTTATGCTTTCTACATTCTAATAGTTTTGAAAATGTGTTTTTTGTTCTATTTGCAGGTCCATTAATGCATCGTTGTTTATCTTTGAATTTATGTGCAAGATATACAGTGGGTGGCACAATACTCTCATGCCTAGAACAGGCTGCAGGGCTCTAGGATGAATTGGAATGTTGCTCATAGACTGTTTTCTCAATAAACAACAATTCCTGATTGCACTAAAACTAAACCGTACAACTCTAAATGTAAAATGTAAAACTCATTAAGCAATGTTCCAGGACATAATTGGCATTGAATATTGGTTCTGAAATGAATATTTGGTTTAATCGAACTTGATTTTTACTTAATTTGTTTTAACATGGACAAATAATAGGATCTACCTAAGAATATAACCAAACAGTCAAGAAAGATTGGGAAATTATTATATACTGTGTGTTGGATGTTGTTAAAAGAAGTTTACAGATGAGCATCTAGGTGTTTTGTTTCATTTTTCTTCATGGAAATATTCAGTTCTTCTATTGTCTCATTGTAGCAGAATTATTTGTCAGTATTTGAGCAGAAATGTGAAGTGTTAATTTTCTTATATTCTTTTTATTCATTCATTATCTTCCGCTTAATCCTCTACTAGGGTTACAGGGGCTAATGCACAGGCACTTGGCATATACACCCAGAACAGGGCACCAATCCATTGCTGGGCACACTCACTCACACAGACCCACACACTATATGGGGCAATTTAAAGCATACAATTTACCTGGAATCCATGGTTTTGAACTGTGGGAGGAAACCGGAGAACCTGGAGGAATCCCATGTGGACACGGAGAGAACTTGGAAACTCCCAGACTGGGATTCAAACCTGGATCTCTAGTGCTAAGCAGCGAACATGCTAACCACTAAGCCTCAATGCCACCCTTATTATATTCTTTTTTAAATTTTACTTTTTTTTCATTTGGCCTACTTAAAAAGGTTTAAACATTTTAAACATTTTCAAATGTGTCAGTTACCATCTATTGTGTACATGTGCAAATCTCTGCAGAGATTTTAATTATTTTCCATGATTCGTTGGTGCTGTGCCATGGCTACATTGTCTTCTGCTTTCCTGTGTTTCCTGTATTTGATTAAGACTGCATGTTCTTGCACTTGAATTCTTGGTGTTGCATTCTTTGTTGGTTTACTACATCCACCTTACATCCCCATTCCTCACGTCAATGTCTAAAAATGGCCATGAACTTTCTTGAGTGGGGTTGAAAATGAGCTTTGAAAATGACTATATTCACACATGGATTGTGGATTAATAATGTGGATTGTGGATAAATTAATATAAATAAAATTGAACAGTAATCCCTGTCCCATCTTGCAGCTTTAAGGTTGAAGGTTTTTGTTCTGAATGTGAAATTTTATGGATTTATAGGTTAGATCAGATGTTCAGGTAATGTGCATTTAGTTATTTTGACGGTCATATTTACATGTCAGGTAAGTTTTGTTGTAATGTGGGAGTTTTTTTTTTAGCTGTTCCATAATTAAAACATTAAAACAGTTACATAATTTATTTACTTGATTGGAAATAATAAATGCACCTAATATAATTGTACGAAGGAGAATGGGTTTTATTCACATTGAATTTCACATACATTAAAATACATTAAAAAAATGTGGTTGCACGATCTCAGTGCTAGGGATCCAGGTTTGAATCCCAATCTGGATGGAGTTTCCATGTTCTCACTTCACTTACTGTTAAGATCTGATGTTTTTAAGAGAATTTTTAAGTAAACCAAGGTTAGAATAAATTATAAAATATAATAATTTTATTTATTATTTATTTAATTTATTATATGATTTTACATATTAAATCAGTTTCAGTCTCACACTAATAACATGTGTTAAATATGTTTAATTAAAATAATGCCATTTAAGTTGTCTGTTAAAAAATTTAATATTATTAAATTTTTCATTAAGTTTTTTTTTTTAAGTGATGCTTTTTTGTTTAATTAAAATCTCTAATGATCCTAGTTTCCAAATCTGTTTGTACAGTTCTTAAAAGTCCTGTATCATCCACCAGCAGGTAAAAGGTTAAAAATGACCAGGAAGGGAGGGGTCTTTGACTATTTTCCTGGCTTTACATAAGCAGAGGAAACTGGAGATCTCTTCCAGTAAGAGTAAAGGGCAACTGATAATTCTGTGGGCAGAGTTATTAACCTTTTGTAAAGATCAGTGTGAGGAGGAACTCTCTTTACTTTGATATAGAGGCATGTAAAGTTTGCACTTTGTCTGGTGCTGATAATGGTTTAAGTGGTGTGAAAAAGAGCAGTGTGTAAACAGAGCTTGAGAAAGTATATTCTTGTAAACTAGTAACTTGTAATTGTATTAAAGGCCAATCTATAGTTTAGAAATAGCATCTAAAGCACTCCACACTGCTTACTAGATCAGCGTTTTTGTTTTTAAGTGTGTGGCAAGAAGGATGACTGGGGGACCCATCTGACTGGCAAAGAAATTAAGCAAGGAATGTTTTAAAGTCATAATTGTTTTGTGGTAGGCAATAGAAAAACATGTTTTCAGGTTAGCACAGCATTTATAAAAATATGTTGTGTCATCATCTTACCTTCTTCTCCTTACAAGTTGTTTTTGTTTGACCCTATTAGAGGATTAAGTGGAAGATAATGGATGAATGGATGGATGATCAAATTCTTATGATAAAATCTTTTTTGTTATGATTTAGGTTGTGATCACATTTTTTTAAAGTTTATTAACAGGTTCTTTATTAAGTTGTGATCAATATTTTTTAAGTTATGATGCTATTCCCAGATCCTATACAAACCATTGGGTTTTAGATTCTTTACACACAGATAGTTAAGGGTAAACTCAAACTGGTTAAAAAAAACTGCCCAACTGACCTGGCAAGGTTTGAGCTGTTTGTCCACTTAGGTGCACACTAAATTGTTGTGGTTGGTCTACAGTCCAAAAACATGGCTTCAAGGTAAATTGAATGCTCTAAACTTCCTCATATAGTGTACAGTATGTGTTTCTGTGTTTGTCTGTGTGAGTGAGTGTGCCGAGTAATAAATTGGTGCCCTGTCCTGGATGTATCTGCCATGCACCTGATATACTGGGTGTATCTGAACAGTGCTCATTGTTCCCTGGATGGGCATGGGGAAAGAACTTCATGGGTGCACTGATAACTGTTTATTCAGTTAACTTGCCAAAGTATCTACCACACTGATTTGCAGAAGAATATCTAAATCCTCCTTAAATGATCCACTCTTTCCTGACAGAGATTTATAGTGCAATAGCCACCACTAGAAAATTGGATTAGAAATAATAGTGCAAACAATGCACATTGCTTATTAAAAAATTGGACATCAGCAGACATGTGAAAAAACTCATCAACATTTTATCTTATATTACTTAAATAAATAAAAATCCACCCACACTTAAAATTCACTAGGAGTGTGTGTTTAGGTGTGTGTTGCTGTCAGTTAGTTAAAGAGCATAAAAACCTTTTAGTATGTAGAAATATAAACATACTGATTAAATTCGGGAGGAAGGTATGCACACTTTTACTGATCTGTTTTTGAAAAAAAGTAACTGCAATGTCTACAAAACCTCTATCTACTTCACTGTTTGTTTGTCAGTGCTCACTGTCTGTCCTTGTTTCTTGTTTGCAAAATAATTTACATCATTATACCTTTCAATACTATTATTAGTATCTGTATGTTCAGTCTTTCACTGGTGTATAAAGATTATTTAAAAAACGAAATTCAAAGCCTATGAATGTTTGTGTGTGTGTGTGTTTATGTTCACATTTACATTTAGTCATTTAGCAGACGCTTTTTATCCAAAGCGACTTATAAATGAGAATACCACAAGTCAGTAGTTATGAAGAAAACCAGTTACACTGTAGAATTATCAAACCTGATCCCCCCCCCCCCCTTAGGAAAAGATAGAGTAAGAGGGGGAAGATCCAGAAATGGTCCTGTAGGCCAGAGTCAGTGACTTGTACTGTTTTTCACTATGTGTATATCTGTGTATAATTATAACTATTATGTTCTTAATATTTCTCTAAAGATGCCAACATTAGCATTCAGGTCACTTTTTATGGGAGATGTGATACATCAGAAATCTAATATACCTTAAGCCAGGGGTGCCCACACGTTTCTGGCCCGAGATCTACTTTTCCATTGGACAGGTCCTCGAGATCTACCAGGGTTAATCTTTTTTTAAGCTTTTATATTGAAACCTGCTTACACACATCATGTTAGTATTGTCGAAGAAAAGACGGCTTCAGATTGTCATTTTCACAGAAATCGTAATCATATCATAATACATTTAATTTGCCACACTGTTTAGAAACGTATTAATTAATAATCATTAAAAACAAGAAATGGAAATTAAATGGTCTCTCTGGCATCAAAATTTTAAAAATGTTATGATCTTTTTAAAAGTTGGTATAGTAACACCATATGTGGTATGTTTTAAAGAATGGGACGATCTGATATATAAACAATCTCCATTTGAAATCTAATTTGAGCTTAATATATATTACTTATGGTATAACTGATCTCATCTATCTGGAACTTGGGGAGAGTAAATACGAGGGCCCTGCTAGAGTAGATTATCTGCCGCTGTACAATTGTATGTCACCACGCCAGGGTGAATCAGTCTCACAGAGGATCCGGTGTCCACTAGTGCTTGAATTGTGGTGCCGGTGACCTTGCACTTGATGTGAGGCCACCCACCTCTAAAACTCTGACTAAATAAAGGGAGCCAAAAACCAATCGGGGGCCACCACGTTCCTCACTGAGGGACCCCCTACCTTGATGGCTCAATCAGGGTGCACTCACTTGCTCTGTGTTCAACACCTTACTGGTCTGTCCACTGCAGCCACTGTGGGGATCAGGTGTGCATCTCAGGTATCATCTAGGGATATGTGATCCTTATGTATTTGCCATGAGAAAACTTAAATTGCTGTTATAATAATGTCATGAAATAAACCCTTTAAGCTTTTATTGGTCTCTTGTGGTTCTGTCCCATATGGTTGGGTCTTGCACGTCTTGGGTCTTATACATACTTTTACTCGCATGTAGTGCAGCATATCACGTGCAGTGATTGAATTTTAATGCAGTGCCGCCTAAGGGCCTGAAGATTACAACCATCTATTTTTGACCTTACATGTACAGGTTAATTTTAATTTACTGAATATCTGGATAATATTAAACATTGTAGATGGACGGTTGGATCCATAAAATCTTTTAAAAATATGGGTTTTTAAAATGCAAATCTTTACATTACGTTTTTATTTACATGTTATTGGGGTTGTACCAGTTGCAAAATATGTAGACAATGTAAATTGTTAATATTTACACATTTTAGTGTATAAATCTCTTTGAAATCACTGTACATTTACACTGTCTGTTTGAACAGGAATGTCTGGAATGCGAGTATACACATCTGGTCAAGTGGATGCCGTGAATGGTTCAGATGTTCGGTTGAAGTGTACTTTCCAAAGTTCGCACCCCATTAAAACTGCCACTCTCACCATCTCTTGGAGCTTCAGGCCAACTGGTGCTGGCAATGAGGAAACTGTAGGTTTTTATTTGTGTTGTTTGTCTGTCACTTAATCACCAAACATTGAACATGATGTATTTGAATGTGTGTATGGCCTGTTGTTTTAAGTAAAGTTCACAGTTACAGGGATAATTAAAAGTAGGTATACATATGTATGGTCTATTTTAGCGTTAGCATGTTTGATTCTGAGGTCTGAGGATCCAGGTTCAATCTGAATCTAAGTGGAGTTTCCATATTCTCCCTGTGTCTGTGTGGGTTTCCTGCATGTTCTCTGGTTTCCTCCCACAGTCCAAAAACATGGACAAAGGTAAATCGAATACTGCCCATGACACTAATAATTAAACAGAAAATAATGAATGAATGAATGGTCTAATTCACTGGACCTCTTTAGTTGAACATATTTATTTCAATATTTTAACATTAATGACCAAATGTAACATTAGTCTTCTTGTTTATTCTTACTATTGTATTGGTAGATCTTTTATATTCATTCATTCATTCATTATCTCCCGCTTATCCTCTATTAGGGTCGCGGTGGGGTTCCCCATGCCCATCCAGGGGAGAACGTCTCGGGCGCTGGGCAGATAGACCCAGGACAGGGCGCCAATCCATCGCTGGGCACACACTCACTCACACAGACACACTCTATAGGGGGCAATTTTTTGAGAATTCAATTAACTTGATCCATGTTTTTGGACTGTGGGAGGAAACCGGAGAACCCCCCCCCCCCCCCCCCCCCCCCCCCCCCCCCCCCCCCCCCCCCCCCCCCCCCCCCCCCCCCCCCCCCCCCCCCCCCCCCCCCCCCCCCCCCCCCCCCCCATCTTTTATATATTTATTTAATTATTTAATTTATTTAAAGTATGAGACAAATTATTTAAATTAATGTTTTTCAGCCTGATATGCCTAAGTCTATTTCTAAGTTACTTGTTCCTCATTCGTAAATTAATGCAGTTTTTATATATACAGTGCATCCGGAAAGTATTCACAGCGCTTTACTTTTTCCACATTTTCTTACGTTACAGCCTTATTCCAAATTGTATTACATTAATCTCTTTCCTCAAAATTCTACACAAAATACCCCATTATGACCATGTAAAAAAAGTTTTCTTGAGAGTTTTGAAAATGTATTAAAAATAACAAACTAAGAAATCATATTTACATAAGTATTCACAGCCTTTGCCATGAAGCTCAAAATTGAGCTCAGGTGCATCCTGTTTCCATTGATCATCCTTGAGATGGTTCTACAGCTTAAATTGAGTCCACCTGTGGTAAATCCAGTTGATTGGACATGATTTGGAAAGGCACACACCTGTCTATATAAGGTCGCACAGTTGACTGCATGTCAGAGGGCAAACACGAAGCATGAAGTCAAAGGAATTGTTTGTAGACAAATCTGGGGAAGGATACAGAAACATTTCTGCTGCTTTGAAGGTCCCAATGAGCACAGTGGCCTCCATCATTTGTAAATGGAAGAAGTTTGTAACCACCAGGACTCTTCCTAGAGCTGGCCGGCCATCTAAATTGAGCAATCAGGGGAGAAGGGCCTTGGTCAGGGAGGTGACCAAGAACCCGATGATTGCACTGTCAGAGCTCCAGCGTTCCTCCAGTCAACCATGGTTGTGGCAGCATCATGCTATGGGGATGTTTTTCAGCAGCAGGAACTGGCAGACTAGTCAGGATAGAAGGAAAGATGAATGCAGCAATGTACAGAGACATCCTGGATGAAAACTTGCTCCAGAGCACTCTCTCAGGCTGGGGCGACGGAGATAATGAATGAATGGATGAATGAATGAATGTTTTTAAATTGTAATAAATTTTGAAAACTCTCAAGAAAACTTTTTTCACATGGTCATATTGGGGTATTTTGTGTAGAATTTTGAGGAAAGAGATTAATTTAATACAATTTGAAATAAGGCTGTAACGTAACAAAATGTGGAAAAAGTGAAGCGCTGTGAATACTTTCCGGATGCACTGTATATATTGCATTTTCACAGTTAAATATTGTCTTGATGAGCCACTTCAAATGTTTTATTTAACATATAAATGTATTTTATTTGACATACTTTTACAAACACCCTGAAATACAAACATGCAAAATTTACATTACTGAAATATGTCATTAATTGCTTTTAATGATTTACAGATCATATTCTGACCTGCTAAATAAATATATTTCTTGACTAACTGATTGCTTCAATTAAACTGCTAATTCGGGCAGATACATCCTGTTCTGGGATTATCTGCCCAGCGCCTGAAACGTTCTCGCCTGGATAGGCATGGGAAACCGCCTGGGCAACCATAGTAGAGAATTAAGTGGAAGATAATTAATCAATGAATAAATAATAAAGAAGTATGTACCTAATTTAAAACCATGACATTTATATGTACAGCTATTTAATGTTGTTATTGCAGGTTAAATAATTTTTTTTTTTAAAGGTATTTTACTACCACGGGATGCCATTTCCCCCAGATGAAGGCCGTTTCTTTAGGAAGGTAGGGTTTGCGGGAGATATTTCATCAAGTGATGCCTCTATCATTGTACGCAGCGTAAAGTTTAGCTTTAATGGAAACTTCAGCTGTCAGGTGAAGAACCCACCTGATGTCCATGGGAATGTTGGAGAAATTCAACTGCGAGTCGTCACCTCAGGTGGGTTTGTAGACACTCTAAATTCAAGCTTCATTAATTAGAGCAAATGTGCACCCAGGCAGCAAGGAAGAATCTGTTTAATATTTTGTAAGAAACCTTATAAAACGTACCAAATCTTATTGTGATTAACATAGTTAGCCTTGCATGATGGCATCCTTGCTTAATCAATCAGTCAGTCACTGGTGTAAATGTTAAGATTATCATTCTTCTAAATGACATTCATTATTGCTTTGTATGCAAGTGGGAATAGATCTGAAATGTGATTTATTTTATTTAAGTGGGTATTTTTGTTAGACGCCTAAGTGGGAGGGGGGGTCACATAGGCTAAAACAATCAATGCCTGTAAATCCTTTTTTTTTTCTCTGTTGTGTTAAAATAAATTTTTTTATGCTATTTTTTTCAATTCTTTAGCTCCACTTTCTGAAATCGTTATTTTGGCTGTGACCATTGGAGGAGCTGTAGTATTGGCAGTTGCAGCTCTTGCCATTGCAGGAGTCATACGGGGGCATCGCAAAGCTGAACGAACAGAAATAGAAAGTCTTCGAATAGAACGAAAGGACCTTGTGGTGTGGTGATGCCTCCTTACTGAGTTCTACAAAGTGTAACTATTAAAACTGTTGAAAGACAGAAAAGATAACAATTAATTGCCAAAATATATGTCTTTTAAACTGATTCATTTGTTTCAATGTTTGCCGATACATATAGAGCAATACCAGTTAAAAGTTTGGACAGACCACTTTTTTTCTCCAATGTCTATTTTCTCCACTGACCATATACAGTAGATGGATTTTTTGTTAGTCCCCTGTTGGTTCTCAGTTCTCTATTGGTCAGCCCCATCACAGAACAGGCATAAACTGGGTAGTGTGCATTTCAATGTCAGATCTGCTGTGGCACTGGTGCATTGAGAGGGTTTTAGTGCAACAGTGCTGCTGAAGTTTCATTTAAACACCTCACTGACACTACTGGAATAAGTATAAAGCACCAACCAAATAATACCTGCTCTGTGGTTCTACTATTGGGGTCCTGATCATTAAAGAGCAAAGTAAAGGGGACTTACAAAGTATGTACTCTAGTCCACAAACAGACGGACTACAGTCTGTAATTGTAGCACTACGAAGTCCATATTAACGGTAAGTGGAACTGATAACAAAAAGAGCAAAAACGAGCCATGTCCAAACGTTTGACTGGTACGGTAGATATTTAAGGTCTTTTGTTTATGCACTGCACTCTGCACTCTAAATATGTAAACAAGTTTTTTTTTGTAATTTAGATATTTTGTTGGTGTCTATGGTATCAATTGTTGTACATACTTTCATTTAAGACTGCTGCAGAAATATAGTAGTTCGTTGTCTAATTATACTGCATATTTTTTCAAATCATATATTTGTTTGTGAAGAAATGTCTGAAATTGGTTCTATATATATATATATATATATATATATATATATATATATGTATAGTTTCAACAATTCACAAGGTTCTTGCAGTTTACATCAACTATGTCTGGATCTGGATATGTCTGTGTTTTTAGTTAAAAAATTTTTTTTTTACTTTTTTTTTTTTTAATTGATTAAGTTGAAAATGATCAAGTAAAAATACAACTTTGCTAGTACTTTAGCAAACACCATTGGTTTGGCACGTGTAAAATTTGGTAATAATTTTAATAAGTAATAAATGTACTATTTTCCACAACATGCTATGTGCCAAAAATGCTGTTAAATTTGTTGATTAAATTAGTTTTAGTTATTTTTTCATTCAGCTGGAATGTTTTGCTTTTCAACAATTTATTTTTGCTCACTACTAAAGCAAGCAGTGATACTGGAATATGTAATTTCTGAATGATAAATAAAAAATTTTAACTATCAAATCTTTGTCATTTTATTTGCCATATAAGTTATTTTATTATATTGCCCTAATAAATACAACCATAATTTCCCAAAATTTAAAATGCTGTGTTAAATGTAAAAGAAAAGGAAATGCAATTACTCCCAGTAGAACATAAACATAATTTTTTTTTTACTTGTTTGGAGCAACAAGTTTATGTTTTTGTTCTTAAATAGTTGAAATATTTTTAGATTTTATGCTTATGTATAAAAGCAGTACTGTAGCTGTCAGCAGCATAGAAAAGAACTGCACAACTCACAGATCAATGTTGAAACAGTTCATTAGAACAAAAAATATGTTCTCCAGAGAGAAAGGTAAAAAGGTGCGAACACTGCGAAACAAAACAAAATACTGTGTGGAGTATACCGCAAAAAGATCAATTGCCAAGCTGAGGAGAAAAACAAAAGAACCTAACAAACTGCGTAGCCTGCAATATAGACAATCTCCGACGCAGGTCTTCTGGAGAAGCAAAAACAAGCTGCTGTTTAATCCTAAAACACATACGACAGGTGAGCATGATCCGACATGAGAATGAAAACCGGAAACAACACTTATAAGCAAGAGAACTGGAAATAACCAATCACAGAACTAGAAAGAGGTGATTAAAATTCAGGTGATGGACAGTGGTTAGAGGTACGATGACATTCCTTCACCAGAGTGCAATAGTAGCACAATGGGAATAGCATATTAAATGTAAATGTAAATACTTTTTCTATGTACATTTGATTTCTGTTATGACATGTCTAAATTGGACCCCCAAAAAAGAGAAAATTAGTGAGGAAATAAAATAAATAAAAAATATTTATTAAAGAACAAACCAAAACACAGAATCAACCAACTGAAATGAGTGCCAAATATCTAACACCAGCTGTAAGAGCATCTATAAAAAAACTAGAAATAATGATGTCGTTCATGCGTGCCGCGAACCATGTGGGGCGGGCGAACTAACAATCTGTAGTGCCACTAGTGAGTGGTTTGACTTCCAGTCGACATTACCGACTGACCCTGTTTTGGAGATCGGAATAAACACCACATTTGATATGGTTTGCGGATCTGTGTGACGGTACGATGCCTTCAGCTTAAATTGCTTAAATAGAGTGTGTGTGGATGAAGGCAATCGCTGTTAATTACCAGGTCTGCTATTTGAGGCCTGGGTTTTTCTGGTTCTGTAAGAGCAGCAATGCTGGGATGTGGATTAGGTTTGCCAGCAATTGCAGGTCATTCTGTTTTGCACAGAAAACTTCAGAGTTGGGAGACATGAAAGTTTGGATGTATCCATATCCTGGGTGGGAGACCCAACATATAAGTTACCTGGTTGATGTGTCTAACCACCTTGAAAGAGCCAAGTAATCTGGGTGCCAGCTTGTCAAGTTCAAGTAATTTTTTATATAGGGCTTTTTACAACAGTACATTGTCACAAAGCAGCTTTACAGAATGAAAAGCCTTTAAACCCCTAAAGAGAAGCTGAAGCGACAGTGGCAAGAAAAATACTCCCTTTTATGTTGTTATTTAAGGAAGAAACCCTGGGAGGACCAAGACTCAGTGGGGGACTGATCCTCCTTGAGCAGCCAGGTAGCAACAACAATGTAGGACATTCACTCATTCATTCATTATCTCCCGCTTTATCTTCTAGTAGGGTCGCGGTGGGGTTCCCCATGCCCAACCAGGGGAGAACGTCTCGGGCGCTGGGCAGATAGACCCAGGACAGGGCGCCAATCCATCGCTGGATTCACACACTGACACACACACTCACACAGACACACACACATGCTATATGGGACAATTTGGAGAACTCAATTGACTTGATCCATGTTTTTGGACTGTGGGAAGAAACCGGAGAACCCGAAGTAAACCCACGCAGACACGGGGAGAACATGGAAACTCCACCCAGATGGGGATTCGAACCGGGAATCCCTAGCGCTGAGAGGACAACGTGCTAACGACTAAGCCACCATGCCGCCCAATGTAGGACAGCCATGTACAAATATTTAACAAATGGAAAAACTCTAACAACTGGAAAACTATATGTAAATCCATTAAGGGGGTCCTGCAGGACCGCCAGTCCAATTATTATTCAGGGTCCATCCAGTATTCGGCAGCAAATCCATGGATGAAGATCTCCAAGAAGCCGGTCACATCTCAAAAGAAACAGAAAAGGAAGGCAGTTAGAGCTAATAATAAAGCATAGCATTTAATTTAATTAACACAGTGCAGCATGTGACTTCGGCATCACTGACTAGAGCAGCATAACTAAAATAGGCAGATAAAGCAGACTCTACGTAGTTGAGATGGCTCCCCAGAACAGCATCATTTCAGCGCCACACCCCCCCATTAATGATGAGGTGGGTGAAGAGGTGAAAACGCCAGCATACACTGATCGCAGATTACCACCCCAACACAGCCAAGCCTGAGATCTACATCTTTATCTACAGGGGATTAATTAAACGCAAGATTAAATAAATTTGTTTTTAATTTATTTTTGAAGATTAAGTGATTCAGAATCACGAACAGTAACTGGAAGGCTATTCCAAAGTTGAGGAGCCTTGTGGGAGAATGCTCTTCCACCAGCAGTAATTCTATTTATTCTAGGAGCTAAGAGTAAACCAGCACCTTAAGATCAGAGCTCACGTGTTGGCTTGTACAATTGAATCAGCTCACTCAGATACTGTGGAGCCTGATTATGTAGAATTTTATATGTTATCAATAAAATTTTGTACTCAATACAAAACTTAACTGGTAGGCAGTGCAAGTTTGATAACACAGGACTGATATGATCAAACTTTTTGGTTTTAGTTAAAACTCTAGCTGCAGCATTTTGAACAAGTTGTAATTTATGTAATGATTTATTAGAACATCCTGTCAGAAGTGAATTACAATAATCTAACCTTGAGGTAATAAAAGCATGAATTAGTTTTTCTGCATCTTAGAGGGAGAGGATATTTCGTAGCTTCAAAATGTTACGAAGGATGAAAAAAAGCAATTCTAGTAATATTGCTAATGTGCTTTGTAAAGGAGAGATCTGAATCAATAATGACACCGAGATTATTTACAGATGAACTAGGTCTAATTAAAGAGTTATCAAGGTTTAACATAGTGTTAGAAGCTTTGTCAATTTTGTCCTTGAGTCCAACTTTCAGAAACTCTGTTTTATCAGAATTTATCAATAGGAAGTTTTTTGACATCTATATTTTAATATCTTGGATGCAGTCCTCAAGCTTACTGACTGAACGAATATCATTAGGGTTAGCTGAAATGTATAACTGTGTATCATCTGCATAAGAGTGGAAACTGATTCCATGTTTACAAATAATTGATCCAAATGGAAGCATATATAACGCAAATAAGAGTGGACCCAGAACTCACCCTTGCAGGACACCATATTTAACTTTAGCAAGATCAGAACATTGGTTGTTAACACAGGTGAATTGATATTGATCTGTCAGGTAGGATTTAAACCACTGGATTGCAGATCCTGTAATGCCCACAGTGTTTTCTATTCTATCAACTAAGATGTTATGGTCTATAGTGTCAAAGGCTGCACTAAGATCTAATAATACAAGGAAAGAGATTTGGTTATCATCAGAGGACATTAATAAGTCATTAACAACTTTAATTAAGGTTGTCTCAGTGCTATGATGAGACCTAAAACCTGACTGAAAAACGTCATGAACGTTATTAGCTAGAAGATGGCGATTCAGCTGGTGTGCACAATTATTTCTAGAATTTAAGAGACAAAAGGAAGGTTTGATATTGGTCTATAGTTGGACAGTATTAGAGGATCTAAATTAGTTTTTTTAAGTAATGGTTTAATGACTGCACACTTCAGATTTTTGGGGACATAGACCCAATACCTACAAACCTGCTTAAAAGACCTCCTACCAAATATTATAGAGCCTTTTATAAACATTATAAATTCATCACTTAAAATAGGCTAACAGACAAGATGTTGTCTTTGATTGTGTAATTAATGAGACAAGCTCTTTTTTAGATATGGGGTTAAAGGTATTTAAGTCTTGTACTATATAATTTTCTCTACCACTAGATTTTTCAGAAATTGTTGAGGGTTGATTATTGATATGCTACACAATGCATTTGATGATTTAAGTCTTATGTTTTCAATTTTATCACTAAAGAAATTCATGAAATCATTGCTGCTTAACTGTGAATGAATCTGTGAATCTGTAGCACTTCGAGTTAATTTGGCAATGGTACTAAAGAGGAATCTTTGGTTGTTTTTGTTGTTCTCTATTAGTTCAGAATAATACTTAGTCTGCGCTGCACTGAGTGCATGTTTGTACTCAATCATACTGTCCTTCCATGCGACCCTAAATACCTCTAATTTAGTTTGTCTCCATTTACGCTCCATGGTTCTAATGGTTTGTTTTAGGGCACGTGTTCGATCATTAAACCATGGAACGAGTCTTTTATCTTTAATCCTTTTTAGTTTAAGTGGAGCGACACTGTCTAAGGTTGTAGAAAACACATGTTTAAGATTTTCCGCTGTGTTTTCAAGTTCATCAGGTTCTGATGCTGGTTTAATATTTAATTCAGGTAACTGTTGTAGGAATGACGCAGCAGTAGAGGTAATGATTGTATGCTTCATATCATCAGCGGTTTAATGACTAAATCAATATCAATTTCTAAATCTTAGGTTATCAAATAGTGATCAGAGATGACCTCACTTAGTGGAACAATAGCAAAATTATTAATGTTAATACCATGTAATAAAACTAAGTCTAATGTATGTTTACAGCGATGTGTTTCACCAACCACACTTTAAATAACGGATAGAGGATAGAGTCAAAGGCTAATTTAAATGAGTCTAGTGGGTTTTCAAAGTGAACATTGAAGTCACCGACTATTAAGGCCTTGTCTGATGAGATTACTATGTTAGAGAGAAATTCACCAAATTCTTTAATAAACTCTGTATATGGGCCATGATGGTGGTATATGGTAATAAGTTGCATTAGATTGAATTTATTCTTCAATGCAGATGAGCTGCTTATGTTGAGTACAAGAGCTTCAAAGGATTTTGACTCATACTTATTATTAAGAGTTACATTTATGTTTTCTTTATAGATCGTAGCCACTCCACCTCCTCGTCCACTAAGATGTGGTTTATGAGCATAAGTATAACGAGGTGTAGAGGCATCATTTAATGCTAAGTATTCATTGGCCCTAATCCAGGTCTCTGTGAGACAAAAGACATTTAGAAAGTTATCAGTAATTATTTCTAGAGCTAGAGCTGATTTTTGATGAAAGTGACCTAATGTTTAATAACCCAAGTTTTAACTTAAAAGTCTTTCTTACATTACTTGAGATAGTATTGATATTAATGAGATTTTTTTTGGCACACTTTTTGGACTCTTTGTTTTTTTGCTCACTGCGATACTTGATAACTGTCTTAAGGTATTGGACCTAGTTATTGTGGATGACGACTCCTAGCAGTTCGCAGGCAGTTAGTTAGGCCATTCTGTCTGCTGCCTGGCCTTGGCTCTGAATTGTCAATTTTTATTCCTATCTGAACAAAGAACCCTATCGGCTATGTTATGTGACATGAGTGCAGCACCCTCCCAGGAAGGATGTATGCCGTCCCATTTCAAAAGGCCAGGCCTTCCCTCAAAAGTAGACCAATTATCAGTAAAGGTAATATTGTTTTCTGAGCACCACTTAGACATTCAGCAATGCAGCGACCATAACCTGCTGTAGGTTTCGTCACCATGCCTAATTGGTAGGGGACCAAAGACAACTACTTTATCAGACATCATTGCTGTGGTTCCACACACCTCTTTAACATTAGCCTTAGTAATCTCTGACTGCTTTAGACGAACTTCATTAGTGCCGACGTGGATAACTATTCTAGAAAATGAGCGTTTAGCATTAGCCAGCACTTTGAGGTTCGCCGTGATGTCCGGACTATGGTTGCTGGGGTGTCTAAGGGGGTAGCTATTAGCATGTGCCTGAGCTGGGAGTCACTAATAACCAGAGTACTTTTAGCAACTGGTCTCTCAGTAGGTGAGTCACTGAGTGGGGAAAACCGATTGGACACGTGGATCCTAGAAGAGTGATGCTCAGTTCTACGTGTATGTCGCCTGGTTGTCACCCACTCTCCCTGCTGCGAGGGCTCAAAAGCCAGAGATTTAGCACCTGATCCTGTGGCAAACTGGTCCCTGACACATCTTTACTAACATGACCTTGTTCTAAAAATCTTCTCCGTCAGACTAAGGACTAGGCTACACTTCTCACAGGCTGAATTATCAGTTATGATGTCTATACATACTGCATACAGCTTGTGAGGAGTGCCTGTAATGGGCAAATCCTTGGTGGAAACCAGCACCCGTTGACCTGCGTGGAATGTGGGGGCAGGTTGTCTGCTGCAATCCGCAGTTCATAGATTTCATTGCAGTTCATAGATTTTTCTGAAAGCGAGGAAGGTTTGCTTGACCCTCTGCCAGGCAGCATGACAGCGCCGGAAATTATGTGCGATTTCACTACATGCTGAAATACGTCTCTTTGGCTGATGGTGGCTTATGCAGAGGGACGAACATGCATGCCTTTGAAAATTGATCCACCCGGTGCTGAGTATGGTGCCGTGTTGCGAGCTTTCAACTACTTGTGTAATTTTTCGTTGTTTCTGTGTTTATTTTTAACTCTTTTCGCACCATACGTTACAGGCATCACTGTTTATGACCGACAAACACTTCTAGGAATTAGATCGTCGATGGCTCATCACAAACCAGACTTTGAGTTCCATAAAGCTGATCCTTTGTTTGCAAACATTGGTGAAGCACCATTCATCTGGGTCGCCCGGCCACGCACGCACCGGAGACGCTGCCAAAGAGGCAAGATGGCTGGCGTCCTCGTCAGACTATGATGGCACACTAAACGACCGCCTCTTTCCACCATACTACTGGCTAAAGTGCAGTCCCTGGACAACAAGCTGTGTGAGCTCCACGCACGGATCGCTTTCCAGTGTGAGGTAAGAGACTGCAGCATTCTGCCTCACAGAAACCTGGCTATCCGCGGACACTCCCGATCATGCCATAGAACCTACAGGGTTCCCTCTACACCGCACCAACAGAACCAAAGAGCTCTCCGGGAAAAGCAAAGGAAGTGGAGTATGTTTCCTGATCAATAATGCTTGGTGCGATCGGAGAAATGTACACTTCATCGAGTCTTTCGTCGAAGTTGGAGTTTCTGTTCGTGTTCTGCCGGCCGGTGTGGCTACCCCGTTAGTTCATGGGTCTGTGCTTAGCAGCCGTGCACATTCCCCCACAGCGGACTCAGACCTCACGCTCGGGAGGCTACTTGAGGCTATTAATCAACAGATGACCACGTGCCCAGACATTACATACATTGTACAGCCAGCAGTGAAATTCTTTCCTGATTTCGTCACATAAAGTTTAGATTTAAGAAGATAAGAAAAATAGAGTAAAGATAAAATAAAAACAAAATTTAATTATGTATTTACACAAAATTTGAAAATATAAGAACTGTACAATTATTGCACTAACAGATGAACTGAAATGGTCTTATAATTTAAGTTAAAGTGAGTTAAAATGAGTTGTGCCTTTATTTGCAAATAATGCAGTGCAGGGTTAGAAGTTGTTTTAGTTATGAAGGCGTTGTGGGTGGGATTATGTCCGTTTAGTCCTGGTTCATTGTCCGAATCGCCGTTGTTCCTCCTCATCCTCGCTGTGTTTGCCCTCAGGACACAAAAACACCATCCTGATGGCAATAGAGTGAAGAGCTTGTTGTCAGGATGACAGCTGTGTAAGCTTTCAAAGCGTCACGGACAGATGTATTCATCCATGGCTTCTGGTTGGGAAACATCTTGACGGTGATTCTGGGAACCGTATCATTAATCAGCTTCCCAACAAAGATCACTACAGAGTCTGCAAACAAACTGACGTCATTAGCACAGCTGGTTTGGAACATGTCCCAATTTGAGTCATCCAGAGCGTCCAGCGCGACACCTCCCTCTGAGCCACAACTTCCTGTTTCAGTCTTTGTTTATATTTTGGCATCAGAAAGATGGCGGTTTGGTCGGACTTCCCAAACGGTGGATGAGACTGAGCCCTGTAACTGTTCTTAATCATAGTGTAACAATGATCCAGTGTCCGGTTGCCTCTGGTTGGGCAGCTGATGTAACATTCGTAAACATGGAATCAGTTTCCACTCATATGCAGATGATACACAGTTATATGTTTCAGCTAACCCTAATGATGGTCGTTCAGTCAGTAAGCTCGAGGACTGCATCCAAGATGTTAAAATGTGGATGTCAAAAAACTTCCTACTGCTAAATTCTGATAAAACAGAGTTTCTGATAGTTGGACCCAAGGACAAAATTAACAAAGCTTCTAACACAATGTTAAACCTTGATAACTCTTT
>JAFMOD010001665.1:310857-335937 GCA_019802435.1 Corydoras maculifer
AAATTTTGTACTTAATACGAAACTTAATTGGTAGCCAGTGCAAGTTTGATAACACAGGACTGATATGATCAAACTTTCTGGTTTTAGTTAAAACTCTAGCTGCAGCATTTTGCACAAGTTGTAATTTCTGTAATGATTTATTCGAACATCCTGTCAGAAGTGAATTACAATAATCTAACCTTGAGGTAATAAAAGCATGAATTAGTTTTTCTGCATCTTGCAGGGAGAGGATATTTCGTATATCTCTAACATAGTAATCTCATTAGACAAGGCCTTAATAGTCGGTGACTTCAATGTTCACTTTGAAAACCCACTAGACTCATTTAAATTAGCCTTTGACTTTATCCTTGATTTCATGGCCATTACTCAAAGTGTGGTTGGTGAAACACATCGCTGTAAACACACATTAGACTTAGTTTTATCACATGGTATTAACATTAATAATTTAATTATTTTCCTTATTTTCCTCACTTATTATAATAAGTGAGGTCATCTCTGATCACTATTTGATAACCTACGATTTAGAAATTTATACTGATCCAGTCATTAAACCGCTGATGATATGAAGCATACAATCATTACCTCTACTGCTGCGTCATTCCTGCAACATTTACCTGAATTAAACATTAAACCAGCATCAGCACTTGATGAACTTGAAAACACAGCGGAATACCTTAAACACGTGTTTTCTACAACCTTAGACAGTGCCGCTCCACTTTAAAAGGATTAAAGTCAAAAGACTTGTTCTATGGTTTAATGTTCAAACACATGCCCTAAAACATACCACTAGAACCATGGAGCGTAAATGGAGACAAACTAAATTAGAGGTATTTAGGATATTTATTTATTCAGATTCACAGATTCACTCACAGTTCAGCAGCAATGATTTCATGAATTTCTTTAGTGATAAAATTGAAAACATAAGATTTAAATCATCTAATGCATCGTGTAGCATAATCAATAATCAACCCTCAACGATATCTGAAAAGTCTAGTGGTAGAGAAAATAATATTGTCACAGAGTAAGTGTCCCGTTGCCAGAGTTTTTATTTCCTCCAGGCGGGGAAAAAGGCAACAAAAAACAGAAACAGTCTATAGGTCAATACAACCTCCCGAGACGCAGCGGAACACCTGCAACTAATAATCTCGAGAGGGTGATCTGAGATTACCGGCATTAGTGTCAGGTGTGGAAGTGGGCGTGTGAGGTGCAGAGCGTGCAGCTCGTCGACCCAGGCGAGGCGGCCGATCTCTAGGCCGAGGGGCGGAGTGGTCGGGGTGATCCCGGTGGAACTCCTGAATGATACTCGGGTCCAAGATGTCCTCGGCCGAGACCCAGCTCCTCTCCTCAGGGCCGAATCCCTCCCAATCCACCAGGTACTGTTCTTTGCCCCGGTGCCGGCAGGAATCCAACAGAGAGGACACCGCGTAGATGTTCGATTCATCTCCTTCCTGTGTCTCTCTATTGGACTCTGTCCAATTAGCATCCAACGGACCTGGAACAAATGGTTTGAGAAGGGAGACGTGAAAGGTCGGGTGCACTCGCAAATGGCATGGGAGCTTAAGCCGAACCGTGTCCTCATTAACGATGGCCTCTACCCAGAATGGGCCCAAAAACCGGGGCAGAAGTTTACGGGTACCCTGACGACACCGGATGTGCCGGGTACTGAGCCACACCATGTCGCCTACCTTGTTCGCGGAAATGATGGCACTACCTCGATCCGGGTCAGATTGAGACGGACCATACAGTCTAGATAGGGCGTCAGCCCGGTTGTCCTCCGACCCCGGGCGGAACGAAATCTGGAGGTTGAATTGATTAAAAAAATAGGGCCCAACGAGATTGACATGCATTGAGGCGCCGCGCACTCTTAACGAACTCTAAGTTCTTGTGGTCTGTGAGAATGAGGACGGGGAGAGCGGCCCCCATAAGCAATGTCGCCACTCCTCCAGGGCCAATTTGATAGCTAAAAGCTCCTGCTCCCCGATTCCATAATTGCATTCGGCCGGCAGGAACTTGCGGGAGAAATACGCGATGGGATGCGCTTGAGCTAAACCACCCGTGGACTGGGAAAGCACGGCACCGGCCCCACTACAAGAGGTGTCCACCTCCACGATGAACTGGCACCCGGGGTCCGGATGGGCCAATACCGGTTTGGTGGTAAAACGTTGTTTAAGCGAATTAAAGGCCCGATCTGCCTCCGGACTCCAGCACAACGCGGAGGGGTTACCCCTGAGACTCGACGTGAGGGGCAGCACAATGCAACAAAAGTCTTGGATAAAGTGCCTATAAAAGTCCCGGACCGAGTCCCGGTGGAAAACGCACTTCGCCCCATTAACGTACAGCCCATTAGCGAGGAGACGTGATAGCACCCGCCGAACTAAGGCGACATGGGAGGACAGGTCCCTTGAAAAAACCAGTACGTTGTCAAGGTAGACGTTGACAAGGTAGACAAGGTTGAGAAACTCCCGAAGCACATCGTTAATGAAGGCCTGAAAGACCGCAGGGGCGTTGGTGAGGCTGAAAGGCATCACCCGATATTCATAATGCCCCGAGGTGGTGATGAATGCGGTTTTCCACTCGTCTCCCTTCCTAATACGAACCAAGTTGTACGCGTTCCGGAGATCCAATTTAGAGAACACGCGTGCCCCATGTAGCAGCTCTAGGTTGGACAGGACCAGCAGAAAAGGGTAGGGGTAACGCTTGGTAGCTTTGTTGAGCTCAGGGAAATCAATGCAGGGGCGCAGCTCCCCACCCTGTTTGGGTACAAAAAAAACCCAGAGACCGAAGAGGATTTAGATGGGCGAATAAAGACGTTACGTAATGCTTCGTCGATGTATTCTTGCATTGCCCGCGTCTCGGCTACCGAGAGGGGGTACGGGCGTGCGTGCGGTAATTTAGCCCCCGGCACAAGGTCAATAGCACAGGTCATAGTGGCGATGGGAAGGAAGTGTGTTTGCACACACTTCACTAAATACTTTACCCAGGTCGGTGTACACCTCCGGTACCTGAGGAGGCAACTGGGAAACAGGTGACACCCTGGCCGCCGAGCACAGGTGGCGCAAAGGAGGTTGAATGCACGTCCGTGCACACCGAAATGACCACGACGGGACCCGCAGCCCGGCCCAGGAGATAACAGGATCGTGTCGCCTCAGCCAGGGCAGCCCTAAAATGACAGGGATAGAGGGAGTGGAGATGATGAAAAAACTGATCTCCTCGAAATGATCCTCTCCAATCCCCATCTGGAGGGGGGGTGTGGAGCCTTTAGCCCCCCCTGATGGCAGAGGGCTGTGTCCTCGGCTTGAATGGAAAACCTGGTCTCGAGAGACACCTCAGGAATGCCCCATTGACGGCAGAAGCCCCGGTCAATGAAGTTGCCGTCCGCTCCGGAGTCCACCAGCGCAGCAGCCGTCACCGAAGAACCCTTGAAAAACAAAACAGAACTTAAACAAAGGGATTGCTGCCTAACCGCCCCTGACACTCTCACCGCGACATTAGGTACTTCACGTAGAGACCCAGGTTGTGCAGGTGAAGGACGACCGCGGCGGACTGGACGAACATCGCAGTTCTGCAGGGCAAACGCAGCGCTCTCACAATAGAGGCACAAACCCCGTTGGACCCGGCGTCGACGCTTGTGCGGAGTCAAGTGGGAACGTCCCAGCTGCATGGGTTCAGGATCCGGAGGCCGAGGTGTTGGTGGTGAGCCAATCTCCTTCCACCCTGGTAAAATGGCAGGTGGACGACTGGAAATGCGAGCAGTCAGAACCGTGGCGAGATGCTGTTCTATCAAGACGGCGAGGTGGATGAGGTCATACAATGTGGCTCCGAAGTCTTGTCTGGCTATCTCGCGTTGGATTTATTGCCGCAGACCCTCCCGGAACATAACGGTCAGGACAGACCCACTCCAGCCTGTCCTCGCTGCCAGCACCCAGAACTCCAGAGCATACTCAGACACTGATCGGGTACCCTGGCGTATCCGGTACAGCTGCGTATCCACCGTCTCTCCCTCCAAGGGGTGGGCGAAGGTGGTGCGGAATGCCTCTTGAAACGCAGCAAACGACCGGCATTCGGGACCTTGTGCCTCCCAGATGGCGGTCGCCCACTCGCTCGCCTTGCCTGTCAGCCGAGAGATGATCAAAGAGATTTTATCGACCTCACTGGATCGAGGGTGGCTGCGGAAGTAATGAGCACATTGCATCAGAAATGAACGGCATTTATCTGGGCTTCCGTCAAAACGTTCGGGTTCAGAAAGGCTATAAGGGGTAGGGGTGGGTGGGGGAGGCACATCGGTGTCCGGCGGAAGCGTCGGTGGTGGAGATGGCATACCTGCGGCTCCGGGAACAGCGTCCTGTTGCCGGAGGAACTGAGGGAGGCATGTTTGCAAAGGTCAAAACAAGCATTTTTATTTCCTTCCGGCGGGAAGAAAGGCAACAAAAAACAGAAACAGTCTATAGGTCAATACAACCTCCCGAGACGCAGCGGAAAGCCGCAGCTCACTTCGGATGCGGTGAGTGAGCAGCGTGGAGCGCAGGCGAGGGGGGAGGAGGGCGTGTGCAACGGACTCCCCGAAGTCTTTACGTCCCCTGAGGAAAGCAATCCTATGGAGAGGTAGCGAGTCAGTAGATACATCAAAGGGTCTCGTCAGTGGCACAGTTGTACGTCCCGAACAGATGCATGAGACGGGAAGTGAGCAGCACACAGGAGCGGGGTGATCTAAAAAAACTCCGGAACGGATCCGGAACGGCGGTTTAAGAGGACGCTGCCATCAATGAGGCACACCTGCAACTAATAATCTCGAGAGGGTGATCTGAGATTACCGGCATTAGTGTCAGGTGTGGAAGTGGGTGTGTGAGGTGCAGAGGGTGCAGCAGCGGGGCGTGAGCGTGTAGGTGAAGTGGGTGTGTGTGGAGGAGAGAGCGGAGCTGCGGGGCGTGAACGGGAATGTGTAACAAATATAGTAGAAGGGTTAAATACCTTTAACCCCATATCTAAAAAAAAAACTTGTCTCATTAATTACACAATCAAAGACAACATCCTGTCTGTTAGACCCAATACCAACAAACCTGCTTAAAGACCTCCTACCAAATATTACAGAGCCTTTTATAAACATTATAAATTCATCACTTAAAATAGGCTATGTCCCCAAAAATCTGAAGTGTGCAGTCATTAATCCATTACTTAAAAAAACTAATTTAGATCCTCTAATACTGTCCAACTATAGACCAATTTCTCTATATAAATATAGACCAATGTCTCCAAAATCCTAGAAAAAATTGTGTTGAATCAACATCTTTTAGCTAATAACGTCCATGAAGTTTTTCAGTCTGGTTTTAGGTCTCATCATAGCACTAAGACAGCCTTAATTAAAGTCGTTAATGACTTATTAATGTCCTCTGATAATAACCAAATCTCTTTCTAGAGGAATGAATACAACAGCAAAGGGCTTTAAAATTTACTTCTTCTGAATTATTATTGAAATTTGTTAGCTGTAAATCTGTCGATTTATGACACAATCGGTTCAGTATATTCAGAAAAAAAGTGGAAATGCTCATCATGAATTATTGAATTCCCTAATGTCAAGTTCAAAGGATCAGGCTAATACGTGGTAATATTTTTTGCAGTTTATGCCTTTGGTGGGGCATCACAGTGGCTTAGTAGTTACCATTTTGCCTCTCAGCACTAGGTGGAGATTTCATGTTCTCCCCGTGTCCAAAATAATGGATGGATGCATTGATGCTTCTGATGGTCTATTAGGTGTACAGTCATGGACAAAAGTTTTGAGAATGATACAAATATTAATTTTTTCAAAGTCTACTGCTTCAGTTTTTATAATGGCAATTTGCATATACTCCAGAATGTTATAAAGAGTGAGCAATTAATTGTAAAGTCAATATTTGCCTAGAAAATGAACTTTATTCCCCAAAACACATTTCAACTTTATTGCAGCCCTGCTTTAAAAGGACCAGCTAACCTCATTTCAGTGATTGCTCCATTAACACAGGTGTGGGTGTTGATGAGGACAGGGCTGGAAATCAATCTGTCATGATTAAGTAAGAATGACACCACTTTAAAAGGAGGCTGGTGCTTGGCATCATTGTTTCTCTTCTGTTAACCATGGTTATCTCTAAAGAAACACATGCAGTCATCATTGCACTGTACAAAAATGGCCAAACAGGGAAGAGTATCGCAGCTAGAAAGATTGCACCTCAATCAACAATCTATCGCATCATCAAGAACTTCAAGGAGAGAGGTTCCATTGTTGCCAAAAAGGTACCAGGGCACCTGAGAAAAACCAGCAAGCGCCAGGACCGTCTCTTAAAACTGTTTCAGCTGTGGGATCGGGCTACCAGCAGTGCAGAGCTTGCTTAGGAATGGCAGCAGGCAGGTGTGAGTGCATCTGCATGCACAGTGAGGCGGAGACTCTTGGGGCAAGTCCTGGTCTCAAGGAGGGCAGCAAAGAAGCCAGTTTTCTCCAGAAAAAACATTACACTTACATTTACATTTAGTCATTTAGCAGACGCTTTTCTCCAAAGCGACTTACAAATGAGAACACCACAAGTCAGAAGCTATGAAGAAAACCAACTATACTGTAAATTCATCAAAGCTCAATGTTATTCGATGCCGCGGCACACGCCCCCCTCCCCTTTTTTTTTTCATTTATTTATTTTTTTTTTTACAACAGGTATTTGTTAAAGAGATGTGTCTTCAGTAATTTTTTAAAACTGTTCAGTGATTCTGCCTTACGGACAGATTTGGGAAGAGCATTCCACAATTTTGCAGTGGTGGACGCCACGCAGTGCGACTTACCTACTCGGTGAGGTGGAATCGTCAGGTGGCAATCATCGTTGGAGCGAAGAGAACGGGTCGGAGTGTATTTAGGAAAGATGGGGTAAAGGTAGGAGGGGGAAGATCCGGAAATGGTTCTGTATGCTAGAGTCAGTGCCTTGAACTGAATGCGAGCAGCTACAGGAAGCCAATGGAGGGAAGTGAGTAAAGGAGTGACATGAGTTCGCTTGGGCTGGTTAAACACAAGTCGGGCTGCAGAGTTTTGAATTAGTTGAAGAGGTCAGATTGTGGAAGCTGGGATACCGGCAAGTAGCGCATTACAATAACCGAGCCGGGATAGAACTAGGGCTTGAACAAGCAGTTGGGTAGCATGTTCAGTCAAAAAGGGTCTGATCTTCCTTATGTTGTAAAGGAGGAATCTACAGGAACGGGCAGTTTTGATAACATGATCAGAGAGTTTAAGGTGGGAGTCTATTGTGAAGCCAAGGTTCTGGACCGAATCTTTAGGGGAGATTGTGGAGCCATCAATTTGGAAGGTCAGGTCGTGATGGATTGAGGGTTTAGCTGGGATAATGAGAAGCTCTGTTTTTCCTTAGTTTAATTTGAGATGACGGGCCTTCATCCAAACAGATATGTCGGTGAGGCAGGCAGATATCAAAAGCTGCGGAAAGGTTTAACAAAATGAGGACCGAGGATTGAGATTTGGCTTTGGCAGTTTTAAGTGAGTCAATCACAGAGAGCAATGCTGTCTCCGTGAAGTGACCACATCTAAAACCGGACTGATTGGGATCAAGGAGATTGTTCTGATTAAGAAATGTGGAGACCTGTGTGGATACCACCCGTTCAAGTGTTTTAGACAGGAAAGGTAAGAGAGAAACAGGTCTGTAGCTCTCGACCAAATTTGGGTTGAGCGTAGTTTTTTTGAGTAGGGGTTTGACTATGGCTTGTTTGAAGCAATTTGGAAAAGTCCCAGACGTGAGGGAGGAGTTTACGATGTGTGTCAGAGCTGGTATGATGGAGGAGGCGATGGATTGAAGAAGGTGGGATGGGATGGAATTAAGAGGGCAAGTGGTTGGGTTACTGGCAAGGAGAATTTTGCAGACGTCAGATTCTGTGACAGGGGAGAAGGAGGAGATGGTTGGATGGCTGGATGTGTGAGATGCATTGTTGTGAGGATGGTGAGTAAGAAAGAGTTTGCTGATGCCCTCAATCTTTTCTGTCAAAAAAGTTGCAAAGACATCAGCTGACAGAGAAGTGTTAGGAGGGGGAGAGGGAGGAGTAGGTAGTGAGTTAAAGGTACTGAATAAGGTGCGGGCATCTGAGATGCATGTTACCTTGGACTGGAAGAACAAGGTTTTAGCAGCGGTTACATCCTTCGAGAAGGTGGCAAGTGAGGACTGGTAGGTTTCGTAATCTGAAGACAGACCGGACTTACGCCATTTCCTTTCAGCGGAACGAAGAGAAGTACGTTGCTTCCGAAGAGGCTCTGTGAGCCAGGGACTGGACTGAGCACTGTGTGTTTTCCTGGTGGATTTTGGACAGACCTGGTCAAGACATGAAGTTAAGGTGGAGCAGAATGTGCTTGATGCAGTGTTGGTGTCAAGGGTTAAGAAGTTACTGATGCTGGGAAGGGCATCTGTAACCAAGTCAGCAAAGAGTGTATTTGAGAGAGAGCTAAGATTGTGACGTACCTGAGATGTTTTGCTGATGAACACAGGAGGAGGTGGAAGAGAGACAGAGAACTGTATGAAGAAGTGGTCTGATTCATGAAGCAGAGTGATGTGTATGTCTGAAGAAGGACATGAGCGCGTCATGATGAGGTCGAGCTGGTTGCCAGCTGAGGTGCTAAGTAGATGGAGGTCCAGGCTGGAGATGAGATCAAGAAAGTCAACGGCGTACGGACGGTCTAAGTGAATGTTGAAATCACCGAGGACAACAAGAGGACAACCATCATCTGGGAGAGATGATAATAACATATCAAATTCCTCGACGAAGTTATCTAGTTGACCTGAGGGGCGATAGATGACAAGAAAATCACATTTAACCGGTTCAGTGATTGTCAGTGCATGGAATTCGAATGAGACAGTGTTTGATAAAAGTGTAAGAGGAGAGAATTTCCATTTGCGGGTGATAAGCAAACCTGTACCACCTCCTCTCTTGCCGATACGAGGAGAGTGAGAGAAGTGGAAATTTGTTGAAAGGGCAGCTGGTGTCGCGGAATTCTCGGGACGAATCCACGTCTCAGTGAGGGCTAAAACCTGAAGACCAGCATGAGCCGCAAAAGCAGGAATAAAATCAGATTTCTTGGTGGCTGACTGACAATTCCATAGTCCTGCAGAGAAGGTGAAGGGCTCGCATGTTTTCACCTGCTGCAGAGTTCGCAGGTGTGCAAGAGTGCGCCTTCTCCTCTGAGGAAAGGAGCGTCTTTGTGAGGAGGAAATGACAGGGATGAACTGAAAACACATGCTGAAGAGAAGGGTGAGAATGGGTAATAAAATAAAAAGACTACTTAGTTGCCTTGTCGTTGTCCTTGCTCGGTGGACTCGCGCAGGTAGACTCGCAGGTCTTTACACGAATAGGACTCGCGCAGGTAGATTCGCAGGTCTTTACACGAATAGGACTCGCGCAGGTAGACTCGCAGGTCTTTACACGAATAGGACTCGCGCAGGTAGACTCGCAGGTCTTTACACGAATAGGACTCGCGCAGGTAGACTCGCAGGTCTTTACACGAATAGGACTCGCGCCCCCCCCCCCCCCCCCCCCCCCCCCCCCCCCCCCCCCCCCCCCCCCCCCCCCCCCCCCCCCCCCCCCCCCCCCCCCCCCCCCCCCCCCCCCCCCCCCCCCACTTTCTCAGAGGTCTCTGGGAAGGTGGTAGAGCAATCACCATTCAAACTGATGAAGCTACAGTGGTACATCTTAAATCCACAAACAGAGAAATCCGTAAATTTAGTAATAAAGATAAAATGATATGCATAGCTATCATGCAATAAAACTTTCCTTTTTAATCCATAAATTGTTTTACAATTTGAAAGAGAAATTGAAAGAGAATTGCAAATATGACTTTGTAATGTAATTTACCAATTAGTTTGTATTTAACTGCCTGTGAATTAATTCACCATATGCATATTTAAAAGCGTTTTATTCTGGAGACAGGTGCTCTCATGTGAATGATAAAAACAGGTTGGCTTTGGCGGCAGTGGCTGAGCTGAATAGCATTGTATTAGGCAGAAAAGGCAACACTTGTATGGTTTTAGCCCCCTCTTTATGAGTTCAAAAAAACTTTTAGTAAAATTTTAATTTAAAACCAGAATGCAGTTTTGAGCAATAATACTATATGATTAAATGTTTATGCGTTTAATTTTCCTTAGTGTTTCTAAGGTGTTTCTGATCATATTACAGTGTTTCTGATCATATTACAGCACTGAATAATTAAACAATTAAATGGAAAAGACAATACATTTAGCCCATCCGTAAAGTATCAACTTATCATTGTAAGATTGGATTACATCTACATGTGGTCATTTAGTAGGCACTTTTATACAAGTATTCCAATTTTATGGCTGGGGTCAGAACACAGGGACAGCCTCCCCTGAAGCAATGAGGGTTAAAAACATTGCTCAAAGGCCCACAATAGTAACTTCAGTGAACAAAGGATTTAAACCCTCAACCTTCAAATTGATAGCCAAACACCCTAACGACTGAGCTACCACTTCCCAAAATGAAGCTAACGAGCCAAAACATGAAAATCTCTTTGGTTCATACTGTCTGAAATAACGTCAATATTTTCCAAGAAAAATGCTTAAAAAAAGGCAGCTGCAAGCCTCTATAAGCCTGCAAGATATGTAGCAAAGAGCGTCAAACATTTTCAAATACCAAAATTTTTACACAATGCAAATCTCTAATGGCATATATTGACAGCACCAGCGCAATGCACAAACACCTTAAACAGAAGCACGAGAAAAAATCAAAGCCACCATAAGGGTTTCTGTTGTGCATTCCAATACTACAGACTAATAGTAAATGTTTTGATTAGATCGCAGACTTACTTTGTGTCGTTGGTGCATGCGGAACATAATGAGACATGTCCCTTACATCTTTTTTTTTTGCTATCATTTTAAGCACAATTCATTGTGTAAAGAATATACACAACCAATATATAAGATCGAATTTGATAAAGGGCTTAAAAGAAATGTGAATTTCTTTGCAAGTTACTTGACAGTTTTTTTTTTTTTTTTTACTGTGTTTGAGAGTAAAAATTTGCAGTTTATTGTATAAATAAAAATGCCCAGTGATGGATTGGCGCCCTGTCCTGGGTCTATCTGCCCAGTGCCCGAAACGTTCTCCCCTGGATGGGCATGGGGAACCCCACCGCGACCCTACTAGAGGATAAAGCGGGAGATAGTGAATGAATGAATGTATAAATAAAAAGAACTTACATGAGATTATCGCTTTTTTTTCTTTTGTTGTTTAGACTAGTTGACTAATCAAGAAAATAGCTGATACTTGAAACAATAGAAAAATAGTCGTTAGTTGCAGCCCTATATGAAATTAAGCTGACCAGACAAAATATAAAATCTCTTTGGTTCATACTGTCTGTAATAAAATAAATCTAAAAAATGGAAATAATACTCAATTAATATGATTTTTTGTACTGTTTAAACATTTCTAAAGTACAGATTTATTTTCTCTTTCTAAATATTGTACAGCAACATATTAGAGGATTGTGGTTAAGGAACCTATGTGACCTGAAGGTCCCTAGTTTGATTTATGGTCTCAACAAGTACTATGGCTGAAATGCCCTTGGGCAAAGAACCTAATCCCAATCCCCTCGGGTGTTTATCTTATTTATTAAAACATTTACAGAATTAGTTTATTAGTAATTATTTGATATTTTGGGGCAGCATGGTGGTATCGCGGTAAGTAATCTTACCCAGACTGGTGACGTATTCAAGGTGTTGTACTAAATGAGGGTCGTCTTCATTCCCCATTACTTTATTCAATCCAAAAAATAAAGTAAATAAAGTGCACTGCGTTGTGATATATTTTCTTGCTGCAGCAGTGAATTCCAGTTTTCGCAACATCACAAAAACATCAGTTTTAAAGCTACTACAACGCGTCTGCAATAACTCTACAATTATGAGAAAATAGTGAACATGGGCAACTATTTTACCGCTTCTCAATGTGATGGGAGTTCATTAGTAAACCATTTACCTCCTTTAGTTAAAGGTGCACAACCCTGGATGATGAGTTTGAGATTCAGACAGCATCAGATAACTTGTGTTTGGGTGATCTTAGAGCGATTATGTTAAGGATGGATTATAGTGAGCCTTTTAAATGAGTTGAAATGGCAGCATGTACTGATAATTTGCATTCTCGCACTCCTTTTTCGGGACATAGGGGAAAAATTTGGGATAAATTACGTAGTGCGTTTCCTACCCAGAAAAATGTACAGGCCTTAGATGGCATTATCTTAAAAAAAAGGGGAAGAGGGAGGTGAGTTTTTAAGAAAATTATTGAAAACCTGGACAGGGGAATGGCATGACAACAATCCAGTAAGTTTATTATTGTTTAAAACTGAAACCCAAGTAGTTAAGGCACTTCCGGAAACCATTCAGGACAAATTAGATGACGTAATGGGTTTAATGTTGAAATCTGAGGACGAGTGGACTTGTACAATAATACATTACATTTCCAAACATAATAAAAAGGCTACTGAACAGGCAGACACTGCAACATTTGCAACAGCGACTGGGGAAACTTGAGTTGGCTGAAAAAGAAACAGTTAGTGGTAAATGATGCTGTGTCCACTCCCAGTGATGTAGAAATAACCCAACATTTAGAACCAGCTATAACTTACCAAATGCCTCAAATAGCGATACCTCTTCATGATCACAAGCATTATTAACCTAGGTCACAGCATAACTGGGGCCCACCAGGAAGCAGGAGGGGAAATGGTCCTCTGAGGGGTCCAACAAATAACCGATTCTCCTGACCAAAACCACAAGATTGTTTTTATAATTGTGGTGCCATGGATCACTGGGCAAGATATTGTCCATATCCCAATAGAAAGCCTGTGCCAAACCAATATGGTTCTGATCAAAGACCTCCAGCCCACGTTCCAAATCAGTCAATGGTACCAAGGTACCCACACGGTCCAATTAATCAAGAATGGCAAGCTCCTTACTGATGCTGCCTGGTGTCCTCCACAATTTTTACTGGAACTCACAGAGGATGAACTAAGTTTATTGCCAGTATTCCATCCCAGGCTGCGCAGAAAGATCCAGTAGAAGACGAAGGTGAAGAACACCAGCCACTGTCAAAGATAGAGTCTGGACAGTGGGTTAAAATGAAGGTGCACAAAAGGAAGTGGGATCAAGTGAGGTGGACAGGACCTTGGGAGTGCGAGTAAAAGGGAAGAAAGGGCCATAAGCATGGAGTTGACGATAGAGGTGACAGTATATAAGTGAGCTGATACAACTGACAAGCCAACACGTAAGCTCCGATCTCAAGGGGCTGGTCTTCTCTTAGCTCCTAGAATAAATAAAATTACTGCTGGTGGAAGAGCGTTCTCCCACAAGATTCCTCAACTTTGAAATAGCCTTCCAGTTACTATTTGTGATTCTGAATCACTATTAATCTTTAAAAATAAATTAAAAACACATTTATTTAATCTTACATTTAATTAATCCCCTGTAGATAAAGATGTAGATCTCAGGCTTGGCTGTGTTGGGGTGGTAATCTGTTTTCAGTGTATGCTGGCGTTTCACCTCTGATGCTGTTCTGGGGAGTCATCTCAACTATGTAGAGTCTGCAGTATCTGCCTCTTTTAGTTAAGGGTTTAAAGGATTTTCATTCTGTGAAGCTGCTTTGTGACAATGTACTGTTGTAAAAAGCACTATATAAATAAATAACTTGAACTTGATGCTGCAGACATCCTGGGGAATCATGTGGACCATCACCGGTGCAGCCGAGAATCGAAGCCAGGAGTGATGAACCATGGAGTGAGTGGTGATCAGGATGGATCTGCTGTGAGGATGCTGATCCTCGGTATGACCAGAGACCAGTCCCTGGGAGCAAGTAGAGGATGCTTCTCTGGATGTGTCAACAGACCTATTCAGTATGGTCTAGAGGTATTACTAACTCTGCTTTTAGGAACTGATGACAACAAGGGTGCTGCTTTTGATGATGAAAGAGCTGCTGATGATGACAAAAGAGCTGCTACTGATGACAACGAGAGGAGAACAATGACGACAACAGGAGGATGACGACGATGAAAGGAACTGACTTCAAGAATCGACGAGGGAATGCTGTGACTACAGAAATAAAGAACTAAAACGGCAAGCAGATACTGACCAGGAGAGCTGAACCTTGAATAATCTTCTGGGAAAGTTTCTGCGACAGCCTATATGGCCATGTTATATGTTGGACACTGTCAAGAGGGGTTTTTGTTAGAGGGGGGTAGTTTAATTAGTGCTCTGCCTCCTCAGCATTTAGTTATGTTAACCTGTAAAATTTGTCTTAGAATTTAGTTACAAGGTGGCTTAGTGGTTAGCACGTTTGCCTCCCAGCACTAGGGATTCCCGGTTCAAATCCAAATCTGGGTGGAGTTTCCATGTCCTCACCGTGTCCGCGTGGGTTTCCTCCGGGTTCTCCGGTTTCCTCCCACAGTCCAAAAACATGGATCAAGTCAATTTAATTCTCCAAATTGCCCCATATAGAGTGTGTTTGTGTGAGTGAGTGTGTGCCCAGCGATGGATTGGCGCCCTGTCCTGGGTCTATCTGCCCAGCGCCCGAAACGTTCTCTCCTGGATAGGTATGGGGAACCCCACCACGACCCTAATAGAGGATAAAGCGGGAGATAATGAATGAATGAATGAATGAAAAGTTTCAATAACAAGCAAATTCACCAGTATTCTTGACTCTCTTGCTCCTCTTAAAATACGCTCAGTCTCCTTTTCCACTTCTGCGCCCTGGTTCAACGCTGAACTCCGCTCCATGAAAAGACAATGCCGGAGACTAGAGCGAGTCTATAAGCAATCTGGACCCACAGTTCACGAAGAAATGTATATAAACCACACCCAACACTAAAAGTAAAGCATCTCTCAGGTCAAATCTAAGTACTTTACTGACATCATCAGTTCCAACAAAGGAAACACACATAACCTTTTCTCTCTCCTCAACAGCACAGTTTCACCTCCTAACTCTTTACCACCCCACATGTATTCTACTGATTGCTGTAATTCCCGTATCTCATTTTTCACCCAAAAATTCCACTCCATACATCAACACCTTGGACCAAACTCTGCCCCTAACATTTATATAGAACTCTCTTCTCCCTCCATCCCACTATCTGTTTTCTCGCTCCCCTCTGCAGCTGACATCTCCGTCATCATCAGGAAATCAATAACAACTGCCTATCAGCTTGATCCCATCCCCACAACCCTGGTTTAATCCTATCTCCCCTCTCTTCTTCCTTTCATCACGAACATTATCCACTCTTCCCTGACCTCTGGTATTGTTCCCAAAGCTTTTAAATCAGCTGCTATTACTCCCATCATAAAGAGGAAAGGTCTAGTCCCAACAAACTTCAATAATCTCTGCCCCATTTCTAATCTGCCTTTTATTGCAAAAGTACTTGAAAAGGTCATTGCTAATCAGCTTCACTTACATCTCTTCAGCAATAATCTCTACGAACAGTTTTAATAAGGATTTCGACCACATCATAGCACATAACCTGTACTGATCAATACACCAACGATCTTCTCCTTGCTGCTGACTTAGGACTTCTGTCAATTCTCATCCTTCTTGATCTGAGCTCGGCATTTGACACAATTTCTCATCCTATCCTCATCGACCGGCTAACCTCTATTGGCATCTCTGACATCCCCCTGGACTGGTTTAAATCTTATCTTTCCGACCGCACTCAGTTTATACAGCTCAAGTCTTCCTGCTCCCAGTCCTCCCCCATCTCCACTGGTGTCCCCAAGGTTCTGTACTCTGACCTCTTCTTTTCATCATTTACCTGCTTCCACTTGGCCAAATCTTCCGGAAATTTGGTGTCAGCTTTCACTCCTTTACATTTCAACAAACCCAAACTCCACCATACCTCCATCTATTTTTACTGACTGCCTCAGTGAGCTCCACAACTTGTTCTCAAACAACTTCCTCCAACTGTACCATAACAAATCTGAACTCCTTGTTGGAACAAAAAACTCCATTTCCCGGTCTCAACATCTTCTTCTTCAGCTCAACAACTCCACACTCTCGCCCTCACCTCAGGTCAAGAACCTAGGTGTCATTCTTGACACCACACTTTCATTCACTTCCCACATTAATATCATAACTTGATCAGCATACTTTCATCTTAATAATATCAACCGTCTCCGTCCTTCACTCACTCCCTGCGCCACTGCCATCCTAAGGATCGATTATTGTAACTCACTACTGTTTGGCCTCCGCAATAAATCTCTCCGTAAATTACAGATGGTCCAGAACTCAGCCACCTGTGTAATCACACAGACCTCATCCTATGCTCATATCACTCCGGTCCTACAACTGAATCTCTGAAATCTAGAATCTCTGTTTCTTCTGTATTTCTCTCTTCACATTTCTATCTATCCTTTACCTGTGTTAGAGTTTGTTATTTTGTTTGACTCTTTCTCCTTAGTAAGTCCTGCCCTTTCTCCTTAACATTTAGTGGTTACGGTAGCATTTTCCTCTGCAGTATTTCCCTTTTTATCTCTATCTCTGTTTTATTTTGTTGTTTGTTTGCTCGGTGTGTGCTTTGCTCTGTCTGTTATCCAGGTCCGCATCATCCTCCTGGTTATCAGTCCCATCTGCCTTACTGCTGCTGTACACCACATTGCTCCTCCTGCCTCTCGCCTCCTTATGCTCATTCCACATTGCTGCTATTCAAGTTTATCAATGAATTTGCATTTTTTGTTCTGCATCCTCGTCTCCAGTTCCCTTTTAAGAGCAAGCTTTGACAGAATAGTTCGCCAACATGGAGAAGGCGGAACAACTGTTTCAACATATGCTCAAGCAGCTCGACGATCAGGGTATGTTTATCCAAGCTCTCGCCCAACAGGCTCAGGACCTCTCGATGAAGGCTACAGCGGCGCCGCAGGTGCCTACAGCCAGTGCAGCACCGTCCCCCGACTCAGTTAACACACAGTCAACCACATTGATTCCCATCCTTGAACCCCCCCCCCCCCACCATATTCAGGGGACCCCGAGAGCTGTAAAGAGTTCCTTTTTTAAATTCTCGCTGTTCCTAGCCAGCAGACCACCCGTCCTGGATCGCAATGCCATCACACTCCTTGTCTCCCGGCTTACAGGTGAGGCCACTTCCTGGGCGATGGCTATATGGCACACGGATGGCCCCAAGGTTCACAACCTTCAAAATTTTCTCATAGCTTTCCGACGCACGTTTCATCACCCTCGTCATAGCGTTTCGGTCGGGGACGAGCTTCGGCAGCTCACACAGGGGAAGAGGATTGTGGCGGAGTATTCCCTTAAGTACCACACGTTGGCGGCCTCTAGTGGCTGTAATGAAACAGCACTCATTTTTTAGTTTAAGGCCAGTCTCATACCCAACCTTCAGAAGGAACTCGTTTATCGCTCATTAAACATGAGTTTGGAGGAACTCATCGAGCTGGTGATTCAAATGGATTTCCATGTTACCCAGACTACCTAGCATCCACGTTCCAGTCAGCCCCGCCAGTTCTCTACCGCCTCTAGTCAGGAGCCCATTTAGATGGGACGTACACGGCTGACTGAACGGCAACGGATTGAGCGACTCCAACGCCATCTTTGTCTGTACTGTGGAGAGGCTGATAATCAACTCCCGGAGTGCCCCGTCAGGCCGGCAAGGCGAGCAAAGGCAGCAGGAGGAGCGAAGAGGGCTAAGACGTTCACACAAGACCCCAAACCACCTAAGGTGAGCCCGTCTATATCTACCCACAAGTCCAAGTCTCGCATTAACATACAACTTTCTCACAAATCCAACGTTTGTTTGGTAGCGGCATTGATCGACTCTGGGTCAGAAGGGGATTTTATTGAGGACCGGCTGGTGCAGAAACTCCGGATCCCAGTACTCCCTCTCATGGCTCCACAACGCATCTCGGGAGTGAATGGCAGGATCGTGGGTAACATCACACACCGCACCATCCCTATTTCCCTACGCCTAGGGATTCTCCACAAGGAGATGAGGAGCTTGTACATTATGACTGCCACCATCTCTCCCATAATCCTTGGTTAACCATGGCTGCGGGATCACAACTCCTCGCTGACCTAGGACCCTTTGGATATGCTGGCCTGGTCACCACCATGTCACAAATTGTGTCTTAAGCCACCTACCAAGAACATGTCCTTGGCGGCCACCAATTCCCCCTCTGAGGTCCTTCCGGTCAATGTCCCTCCAGAATACCAAGAACTCGCTACGGTGTTCAGCAAGGGCCATGCTTGTCGCCTGCTTCCTCACATCCTTCACGTCTGAGTACGAATATGCCACTGACCTCCTCCCAGGCTCCAAGTTCCCCCGTGCTACACTCTGCCCGCTATACGTCAAGGAAACGGCCATTATGGAGGAATATATCAGCGAGGCTCTTGCGCAAGATTTCATTCCTCCCTCCAAGTCTCCGGTCAGTTCCAGTTTCTTTTTTGTCCCAAAGAAATATGGCACGCTTCGCCCATGCATCGACTACCGGGAACTCAATAAAATCTCCAAAAGATACACCTACCCCATCCCACTCGTCCCGTCAGCACTGGAGCAATTACGAAATGCCAAGATGTTCACCAAGCTGGATCTCCGCAATGCGCACAATTTGGTGAGGATCAAGGAGGGGGATAAGTGGAAGACCGCTTTTAGAACCACGGCTGGACACTACGAATATCTGGTCATGCCTTTTGGACTGACTAAGGCGCCATCCATTTTTCAGTGTCTGGTAAATGATGTGTTAAGAAAATTTCTGGGAAAATGCGCTGTTGTCTACCTTGATGACATTCTTAACTATTGGCCTGACCACAATTGGACTTTATGTAAAAGTGGAGAAGTGCGATTTTGACCAAAGGGAGATTGCTTTCCTGGGTTACATCATTAACGACCATGGGATCCAGATGGACCCCACCAAGGTCAAGGCGGTGCTGGAGTGGAAGAACCCGAAGACCGTCAAGGAACTGCAAAGCTTCTTAGGGTTAGCAATTTTTTTCTGTAGATTTATACGCTCATTTAGTCAGATTGCACTTCCCCTTACCAGCCTATCAAAGGGTGAGCCCAAGAGACTCGTGTGGTCTGAAAAGGCAGAGGCGACGTTTGAGAGACTCAAAAAAGCTTTCACCTCGGCTCCGGTGCCCGTTCATTCGGATCCTGAATCCCCGTTTATAGTCGACGTAGACGCATCCTCTCTGGGTGTCGGAGGTATCCACTCTCAACTTCAAGGCAAGCCTCCTAGACTGCATCCCATTGCGTACTTCTCTCGCAAACTCACACCTGCTGGACAGAATTATCATGTGGGAGACCATGAGCTGCTAGCCATAAAACTGGCTTTCGAGGAGTGGCAACATTGGCTCATGGGTGCTAACTTTTCTGTCCAAGTCATCACGGACCACCGTAACCTCGAATTCCTCAAATCAGCTCATCATCTTAATGCCCATCAAGCTCAGTGGTCTCTATTTTTCAATAGATTTAATTTCACTGTCACATACCGGCCAGGCAAGGACAATGCCAAGGCAAATATCCTCTCCCGCATATAAGAGGATTAGGAGAAGACTGTAATCCCAGTTAAATCTATCCAGTTAAATCTACCTATTCGAGAGGCCAAACCTGCACTGCCTTCAGCGTTCCAGACAGCAGAAACCCTGTTCCACGAAGTTTTTCGTCACGACCGTCCCACGACCGTCCCCTATACACCATCGACAGCATAAAAGACTCACGTAGGGCTGACTCTAAACTTGAATACTTGGTGGACTGGGAGGGTTATGGCCCTGAGGAGAGATCATGGACTAAAAGGCCTAAAATTCTGGACAAAGCACTTTTAGACCAGTTTCACCTGACGCACCCCCAATGCCCGGCTCCCCGTCCCCGAGGCAGGCCACCTCGTTCCTTTTCCCAGAGAGGTAGGCAGGCCCGTTCACTTTCTGGCAGGCCTAGGGGTCGCCCCCGCTCCCAACATACCCCAGAGCTACCTTGTCCACCGTCCCAGCTGGTCCCCATCTCCTCCCGACGAGACTACCCCTCAGAGCAGAGTCACCCGTAGCTCCCTTTCCCACTCCTGTCTTCCCCGAGCTAGTTCTATGAGGCCGTCTGTTGTTGTCCCCATTGGTGCCCCCATGAAGACCTCTTCGGGGGGGCTATGTCAGGAATCCCGGCGCAACGACGCTCCCTTAGCCCCGCCTTCTAGTCAGCGCGCGCTTTACGTGCACCAGGTGTGGTTCATTATTTCCGGGTTATTTGCTCTGCTTTATAAGGCTTCCAGTTTCGCTGTTCGAGTGCAAAGTACTGTCATTTACTGTCATACCGAGTGATTATCTCCGTGATATCTTTTCTCCGATCCTCTTTAGCCTTAGTCACTTCCGTGTTAATCTGCGTCGGATGAGTGTAAGTTTGAGTGTGATTCACTTATTTAGTTCATTCTTAGATTCTGTGTGCTTTTTGGGGTCCTCCCGCTTACTCATTCCTCCCCATCCTTTCCCTTCTTCCCTAATTAAGTGTGTAGTTAGTGTTTAGGTGCATATGTGATTTATCCGCGTCCTATTTTTGTTGCTTCAGTTTTTGGTCTGTCATTGTCTGTAGGGATCTCACTCCTTTCCCTGTTTATCTTTCGTCTTTTGTTTGGAGCAGTTTTTGTTCTTGTTTGTTTGCACAGGTGTTTGGTTTCCGGCCGGCTGGGGTTGAGTATGGGTCTCACCCTAGCCCACTTCTCTGGCGCGTCCATACCTGTGGTTTGTGTTGTTCGTCTACGTGTCTACCTCTTACTAACATTTCTCATTTTCTTACTTACCTCTTCTCTATTGGTGAACTAACGCTCTCACTCTCTCCCACTATTAACACTCTCTCTATCTCCCTCTCCCTCGTTTGTTCTATTGTACTCTCTCTCCCTCAGTGCGTTCTAGGTTCTCTCCGGCTGCCGCCTCGTTCAGTTCACCACCTCTCTGCCCTATCTAGAATCTCTGTTTCTTCTGTATTTCTCTCTTCGTGTTTCTATCTATCCTTTACGTGTTTTAGTTTGTTATTTTGTTCTCTCTTTCTCCTTAGTTAGTCCTGCCCTTTCTCCTTCTCATTTAGTGGTTAGGGTAGCAGTTTCCTTTCCATTATTTACCTTTCTATCTATATCCCTGTTTAATTTTGTTTTTGTTTGCTCGGTGTGTGCTCTGCTCTGTCTGTTATCCAGGTCCGCATCATCCTCCTGGTCATCAGTCCCGTCTGCCTCACTGCTGCTGTACACCACATTGCTCCTCCTGTCTCTCGCCTCCTTATGCTCATTTCACATTGCTGCTATTTAAGTTTATCAACAAACTTGCATTTTTTGTTTTGCATTCTCATCTCCAGTTCTCCATTATTATTATTATTATTATTATTATTATTATTATTATTATTATTATTATTTAATATACATATTCTGATCAACTATTATTTATTTAATTTTTTTTTAATCGATCACTTAGTCTACTCATCACTTCCCTTATTCCATTTCATTACTAACATTTTTGTTATTATTAGTATTATTATTTTTACTACTAATACTGTTATCATTTATTTATTAAGGGCTTTTTTATTACATTTTTAATTTTTATTCATTAATTATTTTCTATTTTATTTTTATTTAGTACTTTATTTCAGTATTTTATATAATTATTGATTTATTTCTTTTCTGCATCTAAGTGGTTGGTGTCTTTTGAGGATGTGGGGGTGGGTTTCTTTTAACAGTTTTTATTGTTACTATAATTGTTACCATTCCTTCAATTTTGTTTTGTTCCATATACAGTCATATGCAAAAGTTTGGGCACCCCTATTAATCTTAATCATTTTAGTTCTAAATATTTGGGTGTTTGCAACAGCCATTTCAGTTTGATATATCTAATAACTGATGGACACAGTAATATTTCAGGATTGAAAAAAACAGAAAATGTGCAATATGCATTAAACCAAAATTTCACAGGTGCAAAAGTATGGGCACCTCAACAGAAAAGTGACATTAATATTTAGTAGATCCTCCTTTTTAAAAAATAACAGACTCTAGTCGCTTCCTGTAGCTTTTAATCAGTTCCTGGATCCTGGATGAAGGTATTTTTGACCATTCCTCTTTACAAAACAATTCCAGTTCAGTTAAGTTTGATGGTCGCTGAGCATGGACAGCCCGTTTCAAATCATCCCACAGATGTTCAATGATATTCAGGTCTGGGGACTGAGATGGCCATTCCAGAACATTGTAATTGTTCCTTTGCATGAATGCCTGAGTAGATTTGGAGTGGTGTTTTGGATCATTGTCTTGCTGAAATATCCATTCCCGACGTAACTTCAACTTCGTCACTGATTCTTGAACATTATTCTCAAGAATCTGCTGATACTGAGTGGAATCCATGCAACTTTAACAAGATTCCCGGTGCCGGCATTGGTCACACAGCCCCAAAGCATGATGGAACCTCCACCAAATTTTACAGTGGGTAGCAAGTGTTTTTCTTGGAATGCTGTGTTTTTTTGATGCCATGCATAACGCCTTTTTGTATGACCAAACAACTCAATCTTTGTTTCATTAGTCCACAGGACCTTCTTCCAAAATGAAGCTGGCTTGTCCAAATGTGCTTTTGCAGACCTCGGGCGACTCTCTGTGTGGCGTGCTTGCAAAAACGGCTTCTTTTGCATCACTCTCCCATACAGCTTCTTCTTGTGCAAAGTGCGCTGTATTGTTGACCGATGCACAGTGACACCATCTGCAGCAAGATGATGCTGCAGCTCTTTGGAGGTGGTCTGTGGATTGTCCTTGACTGTTCTCACCATTCTTCTCCTCTGCCTTTCTGATATTTTTCTTGGCCTGCCTCTTCTGGGCTTAACAAAAACTGTCCCTGTGGTCTTCCAATTCCTTACTATGTTCCTCACAGTGGAAACTGACAGGTTAAATCTCTGAAACAACTTTTTGTATCTTTCCCTGAACACCTATGTTAAACAATCTTTGTTTTCAGATCATTTGAGAGTTGTTTTGAGGAGCCCATGATGCCACTCTTCAGAAGAGATATAAATAGGAGAACAACTTGCAATTAGCCACCTTAAATACCTTTACTCATGATTGGATACACCTGGCTATGGAGGTCAAAGCTCAATGAGGTTACCAAACCAATTTTGTGTTTTAGTAAGTCAGTAAAAAGTAGTTAGGAGTATTCAAATCAATAAAATGATAAGGGTACCCATATTTTTGCACCTGTCAAATTTTGGTTTAATGCATATTGCACATTTTCTGTTAGTACAATAAACCTCATTTTAATCCTGTAATATTACTGTGTCCATCAGTTATTAGATACATCAAACTGAAATGGCTGTTGCAAACACCCAAATCTTTAGAACTGAAAATTATTAAGATTAATAGGGGTTGCCCAGTGATAGATTGGCGCCCTGTCTTGGGTGTATCTGCCCAGCGCCCAAAACGTTCTCCCCTGGATGGGCATGGGGAACCCCTCCTGCGACCCTAATAGAGGATAAAGCGGAAGATAATGAATGAATTAATTAATTAATAGGGATGCCCAAACTTTTGCATATGACTGTAGTTTCTGTTTTAACTAAATTTTTGTGCATAAGACCAATTTGGATGTATGTTTTTGAAAAGTTTTCAATAAAAAGATATTCATTCATTCATTATCTTCCACTTTATCCTATATTAGGGTCGCGGTGGGGTTCCCCATGCCCATCCAGGGGAGAACGTTTCGGGCGCTGGACAGATACACCCAGGACAGGGTGCCAATCTATCGCTGGGCACACACTCACTCACACGCACACTCTATATGGAGCAATTTGGAGAACTCATTTGACTTGATCCATGTTTTTGGACTGTGGAAGGAAACCGGAGGAAACCCACAAAGACACGGGGAGAACATGGAAACTCCACTCAGATGGGGATTCGAACTGGGAATCCCTAGTCCTGAGACGCGAACGTGTTAACCACTAAGCCACCGTGCCGCCAATAAAAAGATGTTACAAAAAAAAAGTCTCAATTACATTTAAAATGTCTTTGTTATTTTCATAAAAATAGTCGTCCTGATTTAAAAGTGTAATTGTATTGCTTTTAGATAAAACCTTTTTAAAAAAAGGACCTTGTCCATTTTCCCCCCCTTTTAATGATACTACCAGACATCTTGACTCCACACTCTCCCTTGAAGAAGTATCAAGTGCAATTAAAGCAATGCAATCTAATAAAGCCCTAGGTCCTCACGGTTTTCCAATTGATTTTTTAAAAACATTTATTAGTAAATGCTCCGCTTCTTTTATCTGTATTTAATAAATCATTAGAAAGTGGTTAATTACCGCCAACTATGACACGCCACTATCGCTCTCCTTCTGAAAAGGGACAAAGACACAACATTTTGTGTTTTTTCCAGACCATTTGATCTGCTCAATGCTGATGTCAAGGTGTTGGCTAAAGTGATTGCATTCCACCTAGAGGATGTGCTTCATTCCTATTTTTTTAATTTATTACTGGCGGCTCACATCTACAAACTTTGCTTCTGGTTGTGAGCTCCTGAATCATTTTGGTGTAAATTCGAGTTATCATCCTGATGCTCTATACCTGCTCTAATATATTCCTCCCTGCCTGTAAGACCCTTTATATACAGTCATAATCAAGTGGTTCTCAACTCACTCAAAATCTGGTATCAGTTCAGATGGCATTTTAAATTTGTAGCTGCATCTTCCTTGGGTCTTTAAAATAGCAGCCATTTATTCTGTCCATCACTTTTAGATTCAACATTTTCAGTTTGGTATGACAAGGGTATTAAAATTAATGTAAAACTAATTAAATAATTAGTTAATTAGTTATTAATTAAATTCCGTGCCTTATTAGCTCTAACTGCCTTTCTTGTCTGTTTCTTTTGAGGTGTGACCGGCTTCCTGGAGATCTTCATCCATGGCTCTGCCGACAAACACTGATGGAACCTGAATATTAATTGGACTGGCAGTCCTGCAGGACGCCCCCTTAATGGACTCACATATAGTTTTCTAGTTTTTAGTTTTTCCATTTGTTAAATGTCTCTACACGGCTGTCCTACATTGTTGTTGCTGCCTGGCCGCTCAAGGAGGATGAGTCCCCCACTGAG
>JAFMOD010001667.1:5202-20175 GCA_019802435.1 Corydoras maculifer
CTAAAGACTCAGGCCCCATGATGCGTCGCCGTGGTTCGACTGCCAGACGGCGCGAAAAGCGCGGCCTGCTTTTTACGCACGGAGCTCCGGAGCAGCGCGTCCTTACCCAGGTACTTGATCTCGAAGCCGCGGGGCGCCTTGAGGGAGCGCCGGGTCCAGGCCTCCCGCAGAGCCTCCAGGTGCTCCTCCTTGCCTTGGATCAGCAGCACATGCTCGTCCAGCCAGCCGAGGAAGAAGGTCTCGGCGATGGCGTCGGCTACCATCTTGTTCCAGAAGTGCTCGGTGTTGAGCGCCTTGAACTCGGCGAACACCTCGTATCCGGTGTGATGGCGCGGCGGCTCCGCGCTCTCCGTCACCCCGCGCTGGTCCCGCGGCGCGCGGTGCGACAGGACGATGGCCAGGGAGTGCGGTGCCAGCTGCAGGAACGGCTCCATGCCTCCCTCCCTCCCTCCCTCCGTCCCTCCCTCCCTGCGTCCCTCCGTGCCCGACCAGAGCCGAGCCGAGCCGAGCCGAGCCGATCAGAGCGCGGGCGATGGGGCGCGGGGCATCGCAGGGATCTGGAGAAGGCGAGTCTTTTTCACGCAGGCCGTCGCCGAACAAAGAGACGCAGGCGCAGGGCGCAGGCGCAGGCGCGGCGGCCGGACATCTTCAAAAAGCCAGATGCGCCTCGAACCGAGCCGAACCGAACCGCAGCCGGGCGCGTGGGGAGCGCAGTGACGCAGCCGAGCTCGTGAGCGACGACGGGATGCGGCGTCTCATCTCCGTTTTCTAACCTTCAGCATCCTCGGCATCCTCCTCCTCTTCCTCCTCGGCGGCACGAACGCATCCAGAACCGGATTCTCATCCGCGCGCCACCGACGTACGCGCCTCCCCAGCCGCGCCGTCCCCGACGCGGTCTTTGATCTTCGCCGCGCGAATAAACGAGATAATCAGTAATCAAAGGACACGAGACAGAGGACAGACTGTCCCCCCCCCCCGACACACACACACACACACACACACCGCGTCACCGAGGACACGCTCCGTCTCTCCGGTGTGGACCGACTCCGTCTCACTGCCGGTGACTCACTGGATCACCTTGACGCGTGCGCGCTGTGCGCGCGGGGGGCCCTCGCCTGCCATGCTGCGCCCTCTGGTGGACGTACGCGCTTACTGCGGCTCGGGAGAAGCGGCAGCATCCATTATCCTCCGGCTTATCCGCTACTAGGGTCGCGGGGTGGGGGGGCATGCCCATCCAGGGGAGAACGTTTTGGGCGTTGGGCAGATACACCCAAACAGGGGGGGCAATATATCACTCACTCACACAGACACACTCTATATGGGGCAATTTCGAGAATTCAATTGCCCTCGATCCATGATTTTTGGGCTGTGGGAGAAAACCGGAGAACCCGGAGGGAACCCACGCGGACACGGGGAGGACATGGAAACTCCGCCCAGATTGGGATTCGAACCAGGAATCCCCAGCGCCGAGAGGAGAACATGCCAACCACTAAGCCACCGTGCCGCCCGAGCATCACCATCGTATTTATTAATCATTAAACACGACGAGGCCTCATTATTACTAATTATTATTATTATTATAAAATTAAAGACAAGAATAAATTAATGATCGTAAACACGCGATATCAATACAAACACTCGGTCACGTGACTTAATTAACGAGCACAACGGACCAACGACCTCCAACGAGGTCCAAACAGTTTAGGGAAGGCCCAACAAGCAAAGACAGAGGCGAGTGAGTCAGGTGAAAACTATCAGAGCTTCGAACTCCTGAAGGGAGGTGGCGCTTCAGGGTCGGAACGTTGAGTCAGCGTTCTGACACGAACCTTCAGAAGATCCAGGTTCAGACAAGAACCCCACCGTCCTCTGAGGAGACATCAAAGAGAAGAACATACCCGACGACGTGGAACCGCCCCCGTTCGCAACATCAGCAATGAAGCTTCATGGTCCGTTAAAGACGTTAATTGCGTTTGAAGAGTCTTTCTTGATTGTATTTATTAAAATGAAGGTTAATTATCGATCATCGTTTAAGGAAACGCTCTCACACGTTTGTGGAAGGTTATAATTACAGCTGAGGAGGGTTTTCCAGAGGAGCGCCCGAGGGACGCCGCTGATGGAGAGGGACGGCGTTGGAGGGAGACAAACAGGTTCAGTCAGTCACTGCAAGAGGCCCAGGGGCGGGGGCAAGGGGAGGGGAGGGGGGGGGCATCGGTACTCCAGGTCCTCCAACTTTAATTGGAACGTTCCATGGGTTCTCCTCTTTCGCAGCACTGAGGCCTTCGTTCCGCTGACATCTGCAAACTCCAAAAAAAAAGTCAGAAAGTATTTGCCCCTCTAACACGAGCACCTGCCCCGACCTGCCACCTTCCCCCCCACCCACCCACCACACCCCAACTCCGTTCCCATTTCAAATGTAAGAGAACGTTCCGCACACGTCGTGACATCACGCTGGATAACATGGAGCGGCAGGTCGTCCATACACCCATAGAATCCAGGGCGAGGAGAACATACCAAAGTCAACCCAGCGTCAATCTTGTGTATTTTCCCCCTTCCAAACTTCTCACACATGAGCCTGACGGTCTGTAAACACACTTTCCCTTTAAATAAGTCTTCTTTAGCAGTGATTGCCCCCCCCCCCTCCCCACCCCGCCCCACTACACTGTATAAGCAGAACCACCCGAGGGTGGGACTCTCCAGCAGGCCACCCAGGACGGGGCCGCAGAGAGTCTCGAATGACGTTTTAATAAAAAGGAGGGCACCTCGGAGCCTGAATCTGAGAGCCGTGGAACATCCTCCTCACCTCACACCCTCCTCACCTCACACCCTCCTCACCTCACACCCTGTTCCCTCATTCTGCCCCGCAGCACCCAAACAGGGGGGTGAGGTTCCGTATCGGTACGGGGTGCTATTTCAGGGCTCCACCATCTGCAGATTGGGGAGACGAGCAGCGGATATGCATTCACACTGCTGTTCTCCGGTTCTTCCTCAGACGATGGGTAGCTGTGACCTCTGCAGAGCCGGAACACACACACACACACACACACACACACACACACACGGAGCGTCCAATGCAGGCGAATTAAAAACGGCGTTCTGAGTTGCGTGCGGCCGTTTTGTTCCACGCTGCAGCGTGTTGAGTAATCGTGGGATGGAAAGCCGATCGGTTGGTTTTCTCTCCTCTAATTGAAAACGCCTGCATTATTTCGGGCCTCTCGAAGCGGCGGCGGTAACCCGAGCGGCCCGAGCGCCCGACCGCAGCGCCGCTTAATGCGCGGGGCTGCGATCCCCGAAGCCCGGAGCTTTCGCCAAGACAGAATGGAAACTGTGATTCCCCGAGTCCGGGGCACGGCGTCTCGGGTATCCGCCAAGTGATATTCTCGCACACGACCGAACAAATGTCTCATTAGGTGACCTGTAATTTAAGAGCTTTCATTCTGAAACGCGATGAAACGCGTTCTGTTCGACCAGAGGGAATTACAACATCCATCCTGCAACTTCAGAAGCGCACATACAGAGGACGGGGGACGCTTTCTTACCCGACAGTCTGAGATGAAAGCCATCTCGTAAGTCACGGCTGAAGAGGCCGAACCGGCTGGCAGGAAGCTTTAGTATTTAAACAGCCTTTTTTGTTAAAAAAATAAAGAAAAAGATTTTATTGTGCACCCATAGTCTCTAGTCTGCATATCACACTATCCTCTTTTTATTTCTTTATTATTATTATTTTTGTATGTATTAGTTTATTATTTTGTTATTGTTTATTAGTATCTTGTGTTTTGTCTTTATTTTCCATTTATTTATTATATTACTTCTGATCATTATTTGTTTTTGGGTGATAATTGTGGTTTAATGTTCAAAAGCAATGGAAACATTGTTTAAAAAAGAGAGAGATTCGTTCCATCAATTTTTTTTAAGCTCCACCACAAGGTGGCAGTGATGAGCTGTTCACGACCCATCCCATTACGTGCGGGGAGGGGGCGCTAGGCTGGGATGGGTCATGTGACACACAGCTTAAAACCTTGCGGAGGTTCGGATATGTTGCGGCTGTTGTTTAGAGTTGTGTTCTGCTATTTGGCCACTAGATGGCATTGTTTGACCGTTTTAAATAAACTCATTTATAAATAAACCCTGTTTTGTTCTGTTTTTGGATAGTGAGTTTGCACCTCCGCGTTGGGACGAATATCTTTGTTTCCAATAAAGCACGCGCTCCTGTGCCATATCGCTTTAATGAACTAAACCCAAAGCTGCAGAGCGCGTTACAATCTAAAGCACGAAAACAATCGCTTTAACATCTCTGCGGTGTTCGTCACATCACAGCCGACTTTAGACCCGCGGATTTTCGGTTACAGATCAGAATGATGTTAGAGGAGCAGCGGCTGTTAAATTAAAAGCAAAACGGGTGCAAAATCACCGGCAACGAGGCCGATCAGTCGGAGACGGGATGGACGGAGCGCGGTACGAACGTCAGGACACATCAGGAGGGAAGAAAAGGAATGTTTACGTTTTCTTTTCGCCTTGAGGTTGAAATAAAGAGTCTGAACAACTTCAGCACCTTCAAAAGATCAGGACTGTGAGCTCCACCAATCAGCAGCGCCGCTGGGGAACGGCCGCGGTGCTCCGTTCTTACATGAGCTCACGTGTTCGGCTGTCTCGTCGTAATCGATCCCTCGCCGGGGCGACCGCTCGGAGCGCAGAGGGCGGAGGGAACGGGTCCGTCACATCTTCAGGCGGCTGCGATGGAATCGTCCGGGTTTCGTCCCTGGGGCTGTGGAGACAAAAACCCGCACGCGGTTACGGGAACGGGCCTTCCCCAAACTGTTGGCCCGAATCCAGAAGAGGTCCCCTCACCTTGACGAAGATGCGGGTGGGGAGGAAGCGGCGCAGCTGCTGGGTGGAGACGCTGGGGAAGCGCAGCAGGTTGAGGTTGAGCACCGGCAGGTTCTGGTAGCCGGCCATCAGGGGGTAGAAATTATACACCATCTCCTGCTCTGCCCCCGGCAGGATCCTCATCCGCACCTGTAGGGGGCGACGCGGCACGTGGTTCGTGGTACGCTTTGTTAAATGTAACCGTCCCCCCCCCCCGCCCGTTCGCATCCGACCTCACCTGCTTGAGTCCGGAGAACATGAAGGCGTCGCTGGGCTCGACCGACATGTCCACCTCCTGCACCTGCCCCGTCCGGTTCTCGATGTGGTAACGCACTGGGAGAGACTCGCGCACGCGGCCGAACGAGGGCAGGTCTGGAAACGAGGTGGGGCACTTATGACATCACATCACAATACATTATCCCCCTCCCCAATGACCCCACCCCATCTGTCAATCAAACCCAGGTAAGCGCTCTAACCACTGCGCCCCCTGATGGATAAAAGCATTTTAGCACTGATAACGGTTTAGAATCCGGTCATCCTGCTCTCTCTCACCTGCATGGACGTAGAGAGGGACGGTCTCTACAATGACGTGGGGTAGAATCAGTGAGGTCTTGACCTCGGTGGCCTCCGTGCACGCAGATTTCCTAATAAATAAAGAAATTGATCATTACAATTATTACAAGGCAGAACGTCCACCTCGCGCCCCTCGAGTCCACCGTTCATACCGTTTCCAAGAGATCAGGTAGTGTCCTGCCGCCACGGTGCTGGTGCCGTTTTGAATCGGAGGGCATTTCAGACTGAAGCACTCACTCGCACACTCCCCCGTCTGCAGCACCACTGCAACACACACACACACACACACACACACACAAACATATATATATATATATATATATATATAATATATTATCTTCCGCTTTGTCCTCTATTAGGGTCGCGGTGGGGTTCCCCATGTCCATCCAGGGGAGAACATTTCGGGCGCTGGGCAGATACACCCAGGACAGGGCGCCAATCCATCACAGGGCACACACTCACTCACACAGACACACTCTATATGGGGCAATTTGGAGAACTCAATTGACTTGATCCATGTTTAGTTAATAAATATAATATAATTATCTTCTGCTTTGTCCTCTATGGGGGTTCGGGGGGTTCCCCATGCCCATCCAGTGGAGAACGTTTCGGGCACTGGGCAGATGCACACAGGACAGGATGCCAATCTATCACTGGATGCACACTCACACTCTATATGGGGCAATTTGGAGAATTCCATTGTCCTTGGATCCATGTTTTTGGACTGTGGGAGGAAACCGGAGAACCCGGAGGAAACCCTCGTGGACACGGGGAGAACATGCAAACTCTACTCACATTGGGATTCGAACCAGGAGTCCCTAGTGCTGAGAGGAGAACATGCCAACCACTAAGCCACCGTGCCGCCTACTATAATATTCATTCATTCATTATCTTTCGCTTCATCCTCTATTAGGGTCGCGGGGGGGTTCCCCATGCCCATCCAGGGGAGAACATTTCGGGCGCTGGGCAGATACACCCAGGACAGGACGCCAATCTATCACTGGGCACACACTCACTCACACATACACACTCTATATGGGGCAATTTGGAGAACTCAATTGACTTGATCCATGTTTTTGGACTGTGGGAGGAAACCGGAGAACCCGGAGGAAACCCACGCGGACACGGAGAGGACATGCAAACTCCACCCAGATGGGGACTCGAACCTGGAATCCCTAGCGCTGAGAGGAGAACATGCTAAACCACTAAGCCACCGTGCCGCCTCTATAATATATATATATGTTATACATATATAATAATCACACGTCGTTAGATGACGCGTGTCCAAAATTGTCCACTAAACTGTATTTAGTTATTAGTTTTGGTAAAACAGGAGGGTTCCGGAGCAGCGGCGTGCGTGGAAATCGTCACTGTACGGGTCACATGACCCAGCTCCAGCACGTTTACTGCAAACTGGCTTTTAATACAATTTTAATACACCATTTTCTCAAAGCTCTCAAAATTGCCCCCTATAGAGTGTGTGTGTGTGAGTGAGTGTGTGCCCAGCGATGGATTGGCGCCCTGTCCTGGGTCTGTCTGGTCAGCGCCCGAGACGTTCTCCCCTGGATGGGCATGGGGAACCCCACCGCGACCCTAATAGAGGATAAGCGGAAGATAATGAATAATGAATGAATGAATTTTCTCAAAGCCTACTGGACATACCATCTACACTCGCTAAGTTTTCCAGAATAAAAGTCCGTTTAATACATCTCTGCGTTTCAGTGGTGCGCCCCCTGCTGTTCACTCACCTCCTTCCACCTGGCTCTGAGGTTCGTCTATAGCAGCCATGTTGGAAGCCAGCTGCAGCTCGCTGTGCACCAGATGCACCGGCCACGGAGACGCGCTCAGGATGTCGGTCATCAGCAGGAAGGGGACGTCCACGTACACGCGGTCCAGGTGCTCGAACTAAACAGCGAAAAATAACCACCAATCATCTCGATTCAAAGCATTACTTTAGGCGAACACTGAATCTCATTTGATAAAAACATAAACGCAGGATCTTTTATTTAGAACATGCTGGAACAGAAATGGGCCTTCCCCAAACTGTAACCTATTTATACACCTATGGACCCACTTATGGAATCTGTTTATATTGAATAGCTTATAATATTATTTTCTGGCGGCACGGTGGCTTAGTGCTTTAGCATGTTCTCCTCTCAGCACTAGGGGATTTCCGGTTCGAATCCCTATCTGGGTGGAGTTTGCATGTCCTCCCCATGTCCGCATGGGTTTCCTCCGGGTTCTCCGGTTTCCCCCACAGTCCAAAAAACATGGATCAAGTCAATCGAGTTCTCCAAATTGCCCCATATAGAGTGTGTCTGTGTGAGTGAGTGTGTGCCCAGCGATAGATTGGTGCCCTGTCCTGGGTGTATCTGCCCCGTGCCTGGATGCCCCCCCCCACCCCCAGCAACCCTACTAGAGGATAAAGCGGAAGATAATGGATGAATGAAAGAATGTGTTATTTTCTTTTTAAGCTGATCTGAAGGGTTCCTTACAAAGCCCTCAGACGTTGTGACTCACCTTAGTGGAGACGAACTTAAAAGCCACTTCAAAGGGAACCACTGTGTCCATGGTTACAGTCTCATCCTAAACAGGAACCCCAAACAGATTGCAACACAACACTTTAAAACAATCGTTGTGATTAAAACCTGCAGGACGGTAAGTTCAGCCCGTCTGGGTTCACCCTCACCTTGTGACACCTGCATGTGATGTCTTTGTCCTCGACTGTGGCGCTCACTGTGTACGAGACATGAAAGAGGAAGACCCGCGACCCTGTGCTCACGCAGCGGACGTACAGCTTCTTCTCGATCTGTTACACAAAGTGCTTTAAATAATAAATAATAATAAAATCGATAAATAATTTCTGTGTGTCAAAATATAAAGATGAATATAATGCGTGATTTAACCATGGGTGCTCAAGACTTCATATAGGACTCTATAATATCGTTTAAACATTACAAACGCGAAGAATTTACAATAGAAATTAATATAAAAACTTTCCGCTGTAATAAATTCAGCCAGGGCTGAAATAAGGAGAATGGGTGACATCTAGTGGTGAGTTTGGAGATTGCAACCAACAGAATTCCACTTGACCCAATATGGAGGCTGCGCCGCCTCACCGGTCCTAAAGACCAGTGACGTCATTTTGTAGTCCGCGCCATTTTTGTAGTCCCGTTAGAGTCCGACCGCTGAGGCAAAACCCCAACCCTGATAAAACTCTGCTAATTTTACTAAACACGAAGATTTAACCCCGAAAACATCCAATTAACTATAAAATAAACTTTAGTAAGCACACAGAACGCTGACAGACGACGTGACGTCAAAATAGAAATTTAAAACAACTTATTCTACTTAATAAAGGTTCACAAAGGATTTAATGTTTTATTTGACGTGTTTTCATTTACACAAGTAAAAAAGAATGCAAACTACAACTCGCAAACACTAGCTACCTTTATAAATGTGTGTGTGTGAGTGTGTGTGTGTGTGTGTGAGTGTACCTTCTGTCCTGGCTGCATATCTCCAACCGAAATATCAGTGAGTAAAGCAGGATGGGCATCGTCACACACCTCCGAACTATTTAACGTGACGTAGGTCATTTGTGTGAGGTTTGCGTCCTGACCTTTAAATATAAGATAATAAGAATATAAATATATAACATTTATAGATCATAAATATAAGATCTGTGAATCTAACAGATCAATAATTGCATGTACAGGTCGTTGTGCTTCTGCTGTGGTATAATTAAAGCATTATTATTATTATTTATTCATATTAAAACCTGCTTTGTGTTAAAATAATGATTTATTGAGTAATTAGCCAAACATGGCGGCACGGTGGCTTAGTGGTTGGCATGTTCTCCTCTCAGCGCTGGGGATCCAGGTTGGGACCACAATCTGGATGGAGTTTTTATATTCTCCCCGTGTCCGTGGGAGTGTCCACGGAGTTCTCCGGTTTCCTCAGTCCAAAAACATGGATTCAAGGTCAAATGAGTGCCCCAAATTGCCCCATATAGAGTGTGTACAGTATGTGTGTGTGTCTGTGTGAGTGTGTGTGTGCCCAGTGATGGAGTGGTACCCCTTTAGGTCGATTACAGACCCTGTAAATCCATATCAGGCTCCTGCATCCCCCTGTTGGGGTTCGATTTGCAGTGATGACTGTCTTACTGATTAAGTTTTTAATTATAATAATAAACTAATTAAACTCTGTATAAACCTCATTTTAAAGCACTGTGTTGTTTGAGTACCTGGTTTGAGGCCGGCAGTCATACTAACTTCTCTGGCCACCGTATCCTCCTCTGATTGGACGGTGACCGTCATGCAGTACAGCTCATTGGTCAGTGCTGGCGGCTCGTGATGCAGCTGCACAGAGATGCGGGGCACTCGGGATATAATCCTGTACAGCAGACCACAAACACACGGACACGTTACTACAACGTCGATTTAATTCTATTGGTTAATATTGATCATCGATTATTATTTTTAATTAGAGATATGATATGATTAGTGAACACACATGGTACTGGCTTGGATGGAAACGGAGTCCCAGTCGACGGGCTGCTCCGGTTGGTTGCTTCTCTTCTTAAAAGAGCGGGACGCCTGCAAAGCCTCGTGGGTAGAGGAAGCGTCGCCCCCTCCCCCCCGCCAGTTCAGATACACACAGCGGCCGGTCTGGCTGCCGAGCATCAGGTCCACGTGAGTGATCTGCGTCACAACATCAACACTCGCTGCTCACCATGTTTTAAAAACGATATTAAAACACGGGCCTCGCGCCGTCGCCACACCGACCTCAATCTTCCTGCCGACGTCCTCAGTCTTGGCCACGAATTTGAAACAGTACTTTCGGGTTTTTCCAGGGACGAGACACATGTTCTGCTGCGACGTGGGTTCCAGAACGTCTTTCCCCTTGCATGCCTCCTCCATCAGGCAGTACTGATTATACTCCTGCAGACAGATCGGCACAGACAGACTGATTAACACTCGTTCCCTCTGCACGGGCAGGTTCCTGAGGTCTGAGGAACCCTAACCTGGTTGCTGAGGCTGACGCACAGCTTGGCGAAGCGGACGGGGTGAGGACAGTCGGCTCGGAGGTAGACGTGCAGCTGGATGGGCTCGTCCACGTGGAAACTGGGGGACAGGAACTTGGCCTTACACTGAACTACAATGAGAACCAGAAGAGAACACGTTCAGTAAGGTCTATATATATATATATATATATATATATATATATATATATATTAGATAGATAGATATAATGTATGTGTATATGTGTGTGTGTGTATATATATATATATATATATATATACAGACTGTAGTCCATCAGGTTCTCTACATAATTTGTGATGCAGACGAACTAAATCATATATAAATTTCTCATCTATATATTTTTTTAGATTTATTTATATAGAAATGTAAATGTTAATAAAGGGTATCCTCTTTCTTAAACAAAAATAACTAAAATTTAACAATTAAATCACAACAACAAAAATCCTGAAAACATCACAGAGTGTACTCACTGAATGGCACATAGTCCTGCACCTCCACCGTGAACTCGTTGCCGCCGGTGAGCGAGGCACGGTCGGTCCACAGCGCCAAAGCCGCCTTAACCGAACCTGGGTCACAATCTGGTTCCTGCTCCGGAACCTCGTTCTGCTCACAAACAAAGTCAAGAGCGCAGACTGTGAGCACTTCCCTTCATCCCATCTGCTTAGAATGATGCAGCCGGTCCAAAAGACAAGACTAATACAAGCTTCCAGTGAAAGTTCAGGTTTAATTAATCCAGACACACACATGTGCAATGCCCATCCAGGGGAGAACATTTCGGGCGCTGGGCAGATAGACTCAGGACAGGGCGCCAATCCATCGCTGAGAACATTGAGTTCTGCATGTTAATCGTAACACATGATGCTTAGTTGGTTCTACGCACCATAAGCACACGGATCAGGTTCTTCTCAATCCTGGACTTCTGATCCTCACGTAGGGTGGAGGCTGCACACACAGAGCGTCGTTTACAAGTGTTATGATGGGGGGGTGGGGGAGGTTGAGGCTCAGGAAAGCTACTATAACCAAAAAAATTATTCTGAAATATTAAACGCAGGATCACATATGATAGATGCAAGGGCAATTTACAAGTATCCCAACTTCTCGGAGCACAGGGTTGGTACAGCGCCCCCTGGAGCAACGAGAGTTAAAGGTCATGCTCAAGAACCCACATGGGTAACTTCAGTGAAGCTGGGATTTGAACCCCCGACCTCCAGACTGACAGCCCAACACCCCAACCACTGTTCAATCTGCATAATGTTATAATCAACGGATTCTGTTTGAGAAACGAATCAGTGAAAGTGACTCACGTAGGGAACATGAACGAGTCGACTTGTTAGGTACACTTAGAGAATCATATAAGAATCGGTTCCTAAAATCATTTAGGAATCCGTTTAAATTAAAAATCAATTTACAAAAATTACAACGAGCATGACGCAAGAAAACAGACATCCGCAGTTTGGATTTGGGGTAAATAATCACTAATTACCACCATGTTTTTAATTCAGGTTCATTTATTTTTACCATGGAGGCCTCCTAACGGTCTCCTAAAGCATCTCGTAAAGTAGCCTGTGGGATTTCATGTGAATTATAATCTGCATAATTAACATCTGCATGATGTTAAAAACAACTGATTCTGTTTGAGAATCGAATCAGCGAAAGTGAGTCACTTGGGAACCTAAATGAGTCGACTTTTTGGACACACTTCATCACATAAGAGTCGGTTTCCTAAAATAATTTACGCATCAGGTATCACTAACGACCAAGAGATAGGAACAAATCCAGCACCTCTGCCCATCAGCTCCATGGAGTAGGTGATGTAGTCTTTGATGTGAGCCATTAAGTACGAGCACTTAAGCGCCGTGCACAGAATGGAGGTCAGCAGACTCCACCAGCGCTCGGTCCGATAGTCACACATCACGTAATCCAGCAGCCTGCGGGAAACCCCAAAAAAACAGAAACCCTGCTGAATGATTCGTTCTTAAAGGGAAACCTGTAACCTAAGCACCGCTGGGCCTCGAGAGCCGAGTCGGCGTGACTCACTTCAAAGCTTTGGTGTAATCCTTGGCATTGTAGTACTCCTCCCCCATCTGAACCACTGCAGACACACAGTATACAGATATAAAACCCTCGTACAGGTGTAAAGCCGCGTGGGCGGTGATGTCACGGCGCACTCACTCAGGTGACTCTTCATACGGTGACACTTGTACTTCTTGAACTGCGCCACCGCATCGCTGAGCAGCGCGATGATCAGCTCCTGGATCAAAGATCCGAAAAATAAAGAGCATTTTAGGTACAAATCACCAAAAAAAACAGGCATCTCTATAGTTCTTATTATGGGTTTGTGTCTTTATGTGGCAGCTGACAGCAAACCTTAAATATTCAACCAGCTCCACCTTCAATTCTATTTAAAAAAACCGCGATGACGACGTTACGATTTATTCAAGACGACATAAAAAGACGCTTGCTGACCGAATGCAGGACGTCCTTCTCTTTCAGCTGCAGAGCGAGTATCCCCTGCTTCTCCTTTTCGGGGTCAGAGGGGTCGATACCTGCAAAACAAAGCAGGTGACGATGAACGGAGAAAGCGCTGAAGTGTCAATGAGGGGGATGTTCGACCGAATGTCGGCACAGGGGGCGCCGCTGCACACTCACTCTGATGCCCCTGCCGCCACGCTCTCTGCCCGAAAAAGTCCAGGGTTCCGGTGGTGGTCTTTAAAGGGTCCGGTGTGGGATAAGCCACGCTGTCCTGCAAAGAGCATCACGATATGTACAATATTATCGCGATACTCCACCGCCGTGAGTCTGTATAATACCACCAATCAGATCAGAGTGACACGAGTTTATAGTTTAAAGACTGTGTGTAGTTTACATAATGGCTCCCGAACTTATTATTTTATTTTATACATAATAATTCCGGTTTTAGTTTAATTTATAGCAGAGGGCGGCACGGTGGCTTAGTGGTTTAGCATGTTCCCCTCTCAGCACTAGGGATTCCTGGTTCGAATCCCCATCTGGGTGGAGTTTCCATGTTCTCCCCGTGTCCGCGGGGGTTTCCTCCGGGTTCTCCGGTTTCCTCCCACAGTCCAAAAACATGGATCAAGTCAGTTGAGTTCTCCAAATTGCCCCATATAGAGTGTGTCTGTGTGAGTGAGTGTGTGCCCAGCGATAGATTGGCGTCCTGTCCTGGGTGTATCTGCCCAGCGCCCGAAATGTTCCCCCCTGGATAGGCATGGGGAACACCCCGCGACCCTAATAGAGGATGAAGCGAAAGATAATGAATGAATATTATAGTAGGCGGCACGGTGGCTTAGTGGTTGGCATGTTCTCCTCTCAGCACTAGGGGTTCCCGGTTCGAATCCCAATGTGAGTGGAGTTTGCATGTTCTCCCCGTGTCCACGAGGGTTTCCTCCGGGTTCTCCGTTTTCTTCCCACAGTCCAAAAACATGGATCCAAGGACAATTAAATTCTCCAAATTGCCCCATATAGAGTGTAAGTGTGCATCCAGTGATAGATTGGCGTCCTGTCCTGTGTGCATCTGCCCAGTGCCTGAAACGTTCTCCACTGGATGGGCATGGGGAACCCCCCGAACCCCCATAGAGGACAAGGCAGAAGATAATTATATTATCTTTATTAACTATAATTACAGTATTGTATAATATTGTAATCTGTCCTCGTGGTGGTGGCGGTACCTCGTGGCCGCAGAGCTGGGCGGCCTGCTGCTTGCGCTCCTGAGCGTTGCGAGACGCCTGCTGGTAGTAAAAGCCGGGGTTTTGTGTCTGTATGGCGGTGAGGCCCAGCTTGATGGCCTCGTCGAACAGATCGCCAAACGACTGGAACCTGTCCGCGAGAGCCAGAGACATCCATCAACTCGACGGAATTCAGATAGCAACGTTAATCAATCCTAATTAACCCGAAAACATCAACCAGGGAAACAAGACGAGCGACAGACTGATGTGTATTTGTCTCATGTGTATGTTTCACAAACAAATAAAATAACACCCAGTGGCTTGGTGGTTGGCATGTTCTCCTCTCAGTGTTGGGGATTCCAGGTTCGAATCCCAATCTGGGTGGAGTCTCCACGTTCTCCCCGTGTCCATGTGGGTTTCCTCGCACATTCCAAAAACATGGATTCAAGGTGAATTGAATGCTTTAAAATCGCCCCATATATAGTTTGTGTGAGTGAGTGCGTGCCCAGCGATAGATTGGCATCCTGTCCTGGGTGTATCTGCCCAGCCCTCAAAATGTTCTCCCCTGGATGCGCATGGGGAACCCCACCGCGACCCTAATAGAGGATAAGCGGGAGATAATGAATGAATGAATAATTGTAATGAGTCAGTGATCATTATCTATTACGCCATCTGTACACCACACATAGACCCCCCGACCCCGGCGCTTACTGCTTGGACATCCAGGCCGTGTGCTCGAAGGCCAGCTCCGCGCTACCGATCTTCTTCTTGCAGAGGTCGATGTGCTTGCGGAACTGCGCGATGGCGTCCAG
>JAFMOD010001668.1:0-59682 GCA_019802435.1 Corydoras maculifer
TCCAGGGAAGAACGTTTCGGGTGCTGGGCAGATACACACAGGGCAGGGCGCCAATCTATCACTGGACACACTCACTCACACATACACACTCTGTGTGGGGCAATTTGGAGAACTCAATTAACACACACTCACTCACACATACACACTCTGTGTGGGGCAATTTGGAGAACTCAATTAACCTTGATCCATATTTTTGGACTGTGGGAGGAAACCGGAGAATCCGGAGGAAACCCACGCGGCCACGGGGAGAACATGGAAACTCCACCCAAATTGGGAATCGAACTGGGAATCCCTAGAGCTGAGAGGAGAACATACTAACCACAATGCCACCGTGCCGCCCGAACAATAACAACATTAGAGAAACTGTACGGAACACTGTGATGATGGTGACTTCTTTAGGTATCTTGCAGCTGTTTACTGACCTTCCATCTCTGGAGAGAGCGAACTGGACGCCGTCTCGCTGAAAGGGCAGCAGTCTTTTCTGCAGTTTGAGGGGCAGGGCAAGCATGTCGTCTTCTGCAGCTGTAACGCGGCTTTTCTTCATGTCGTTTTCACCTTTAAAAGCCGTGAAAACCCGAGTTAGCTGCAACCACCTGACGGTTTAAAATATGGAAAGCTTCTAAAACTCGGTCTATTAATACACAAAATATCGTTTAATTGATTCAAATTCGTTGAATTCTACAACTAAAGTCGTAGTTTTAAACAGCAGAGCGACGCGCGCGCTCACTGCATCGTGCGAGTTTGACAATTCGCGGCAAAGGCGTGATGTCACGACCACGTCACGTCCTTGATCGGCATCCATACTGCATACTACTGAGTATAAGCGAGTCTGCAGGCGAGACGGATTTCTGCTTTAAACTAACGATTTACATGTGTTTTTATTTGTTTCGAAACTTTTTTTGAAATAACACACACTGTATTTACAACACGATAAATGTTATGCATTTAACTAATTATATTATATTATAGTCAGAGGGCTTAGTGGTTAGCACGTTCTCCTCTCAGCGCTGGGGATTCCCGGTTCGAATCCCCATCTGGGTGGAGTTTCCATGTTCTCCCCGTGTCTGCGTGGGTTTCCTCTGGGTTCTCCGGTTTCCTCCCACAGTCCAAAAACATGGATCATGGTGAATTAAGTTTTCCAAATTGCCCCATATGGAGTGTGTTTGTGTAAGTGAGTGTGTGGTGTGTGTGCTCAGCGATAGATTGGCGCCCTGTCCTGGGTGCCCAGCGCCAACGTTCTCCCCTGGATTGTCATGGGGAACCCCCCACCACGTGATCCCAGTAGAGGATTAAGCAGACGATGATGAATGAATGAATAATAATACTAGGGCAGCATGATGATTTAGTAGTTAGCATGTTCTCCTCTCAGCACTAGGGATTCCCGGTTCAAATCCCAATCTGGGTGGAGTTTCCATTTTCTCCCCGTGTCTGTGTGGGTTTGCTCCGGGTTCTCCGGTTTCCTCCCACAGTCCAAAAAACATGGATCAAGGTCAAATGAATTCTCCAAATTGCCCCACATAGAGTATGTCATGGGGAACGAAGCTAGTAGAGGATAAAGCGAAAGATAATGGATGGGTGGATGGATAATAATAATAATAATAATAATAATAATAATAATAATAATAATAATAATAATAATAATAATAAGCGGCACAGTGGCTTAGTGGTTAGCACGTTCGCCTCTCAGCACTAGGGATTCCCGGTTCGAATCCCCATCTGGGTGGAGTTTCCATGTTCTCCCCGTGTCCGCGTGGGTTTCCTCCGGGTTCTCCGGTTTCCTCCCACAGTCCAAAAACATGGATCAAGTTAATTGAGTTCTCCAAAATTGCCCCATATAGAGTGTGTCTGTGTGAGTGAGTGTCTGCCCAGTGATAGATTGGCGCCCTGTCCTGGGTCTGTCTGCCCAGCGCCCGAGACGTTCTCCCCTGGATGGGCATGGCGACCCTAATAGAGGATAAGCGGGAGATAATGAATGAATGAATAATAATAATAATAATAATAATAATAATAATAATATCGACGTTTGATTGGCTGTGAGGACGGTCACTCATTGCACGTCCCTCAGCTCATTTCTCCCAGCAGCCCTTGCGCTGCTGTGCCTGGTTCGCTCTGTTAGCAGCCGCTGCATGCTTCGGCTGCTCTGAGTCTCGCTTGTTTATTATCGGGAGATTGGGTTCCAGCTTCTGTCTTCTTTTCGGGTAAGATGGAGCTCCTTTCCTCAGCGTGTCCCTGCAGCCGGCGGTGTCTGTGTGTTCGCATGTCTCACGGGGTTTAGAGTGAGGACGCCGCTTAGCTCGTCAGGCTAACCGAAGTCGCGGCATTATCCTCCACATTTAACCACCAGAGGGAATTAAACTTCAGAAAGCGCGAATGTTCTCGACTCTTCTTTATGTTTCACACACACAACGCGCGCCTGCGGTTTAATGGCCACCTTGAAACCTTCTCTTCAGACGGAGGACGTTTAGCAGAGCTGTCCCATGCAGTTACCGAGGCTCGATCCCAAACGGCCCCCAGGCTCCCTTTAGAGGTGCCCTACTGAGGGTGTGAGAGAACGGCGCTTGTGGCCTTGTTAGCGCGATATGTTTGCAGGTGACAGCCATTTGGGATTCGGCCGGTACACCCGGCTTGGATAGCTTCATCCAGTCGGTGGTGGAGCTTTTTGTTGGGTTCTGCTAAGTTCAGACTTTAGATTTGAATGAAATCCGACGCGTTTCATGGAATCAGTCGTAGTTTAAAAAAACAAAGTTTGTACTGACGCGCAGATGAAAGGAGAGGAGATGTGAAGACAGCTGCTTTCTAAAGTTTTTAGTTTTATTACTGAGTGGCTTGTTTTCTGTATGAATTGTGTGAACAGGGCTTTGAAGTTCTCAAAAATAAAAATCCAAAAGTGATGCTTGTTTAGGATTTTACATGAATATAAAATGTGTGTTCATTACATTCAAGTTTTTTTTTATTCAATCACACCTACCCATGTGTATGAACTCCAGCATATAGCCATGCATGGTGGTTATGGTTTATAGCTCTGGGAACAGTTTGGGGAAGGCCCCTTTGACCTTGCCTGTTCTGCATCGACCTCTGACCTCGACCTCTCTGTGATCGACTAGAATGGAGAGGTCTGACCTTTTTAATTACATTTAAAAACATTTTATTTATAATGCACTTATCAGCGCTTTGGGAGTGCTCTTCTGTGTAAATAGGCAAAATTCCCTCCGAGCCTCTAATGTTGTGTTAAGGCTTCATACAACCGTGGAAGCCATTCTAGCACCAGCACAGGTACAAGCTGGAAGTGGGCGTGATGTTTGTTGCCCAGTTGTTTTGTCCACGATGTATATTCGGATATCGGATCGTTCAGGATTAGAAGTCTTTAATAATCCGCATGGGGGGGGGGGAGTTGCACCATTACAGATTCAGAATACTTTTATAATCCCCAGAGGAAAATTGCACTTTTCACAGATGCTCCATTTGTTGTTATATACAGAAGTAGAGTACAAATGAACTATAAGGGCAGAAAATAAAATTATAAATAAAACATTAAACAGTTTTAACATCCATCCATCCATTATCTTCCGCTTTATCCTCTATTAGGGGGTTTCCCCATGCCCATTCAGGAGAGAACGTTTTGGGTGCTGGGCAGATGCACCCAGGACAGGACACCAATCTATCACTGACCACACACTTTATATGGGGCAATTTGGAGAATTTATTTTACCTTGATCCATGTTTTTGGACTGTGGGTGGAAACCGGAGAACCCGGAGGAAACCCACGTGGACACGGGGAGAACATGGAAACCCAGATTGGGATTCGAACATGGAATCGCGACCATGCTAACCACTAAACCACAGTGTTGCCCAGTGTTAACAATAAGCACTTAATAAAAAGCTAAATACAAATGCAATATACTCAAATATTCATTCATTCATTTCATTCATTATCTTCCGCTTATCCTCTATTAGGGTCGCGGTGGGGGTCCCCATGCCCATCCAGGGGAGAACGTCTCGGGCGCCGGGCAGACAGACCCAGGACAGGGCGCCAATCCATCGCTGGGCACACACTCACTCACACAGACACACTCTATAGGGGGCAATTTTGAGAATTCAATTGACTTGTTCCATGTTTTTGGACTGTGGGAGGAAACCGGAGAACCCGGAAGAAACCCACGCAGACACGGGGAGAACATGGAAACTCCACCCAGATGGGGATTCGAACCGGGAATCCCTAGCGCTGAGAGGCGAACGTGCTAACCACTAAGCCACCGTGCCGCCCATACTCAAATATGAAGTACAAATTTTTAATTACATTTAAAAACATTTTATTTATAATGCACTTATCAGCGCTTTGGGAGTTTAAAGGCTTTTAACTTTGCAAAGCTGCTTTGTGACCATGTACTGTTGTATAAAGCGCTATAGAAATTAATTAATTGTAATTACTTGCTTAGGGAGGCAGGAAGGGATATAGATATAAAGCTAGATAATTGTGTGTATAGATAGATGGATAGCTTGAGAGTATGATGGAAGAAACATGTAGATGTACATTGAGGACCTGTACGTATGTAATGGAGATGTAATTAGGGAAATTGTTTTATTACAATACATGGGGCAACTAGGTCTGAGGAACTGTATGTAGTTCAGACAAACACGTACTGTCTTTTGACTTTGAACTACAAGGCTAGAAATATGACCCTCTTTACCGATCCTCTCTGTTTTGTGTTGCTATTTTTATTTGATAGATTCGTTTGTTAAAAATTATTTTTTTTCTGGGTTTGCTTAGCCATTAGCAACCGTAGGTTACCAGTTTGTGGGCAAGTAACCAGCCTTGTGACCTGTAGGTCCCTGGTTTAATTCCCGGTCCATTTACTATGGCTGAAGTGACCTTGGGCAAGGCACCGATTGTTTCCAGGATGCCATGTACAGGGCTGCCCATCACTCTGAGCATGTGTGTGTTTCGCTTTCAAATTAAAATTCCTCCGCATGTGAGCACAGTAGGTAAAATGGATCAAGTTATTACAAGAAGCTCACTGTCAAAAATGGTTACCATCATTTGATATGAATTTAAAACGCAGTTTGTTTTGCAAAATTATGTTTTTAACAGTCTCTCTCTCTCTCTCTCTCTGTATATGGTGGTGGGGGGAGAGCGATAGTTTGTATGTGTTTCCTATAAAATTCCACACCGTTGCTTAAGTTAGCACGAAATATGACATGCTTCTTCCGGCCTCTGTGGACCCGATATACTCAACAACCATCAAAAAGTGGCTTTATTTTAGCGATCTTTAGCAGCCGTCAACTGCACACTCACGCCATGGATGGCAAAAGCCATGCTGGTTGGCCCAAAACACCGATGAATCACAATAACGAACACACTGACGCACCCTCCACCAAGCTCCATATTGCACAGTGGGGATGAGACAATAGTAGTCTAATAATAAATAATCTCATCTTAAATAGTCATGATGATATTTGTAAGAAAATGAGTATTGTGCAGGTACTTTAGACCAAGTTTTGCATCTTGGAATGAACAAGGGCAACGTTCCACTTACAGCATGCGTGTCTCACTTAAAAAATTGTTAGTAGTTAAAGTGACATTAATTTCCATCCATCCATTATTTTCCGCTTTGTCCTTTATTAGGGTCGCGGTTGGGTTTCCTATGCCCATACAGGGGAGAACGTTCCGGGCGCTGGGCAGATACACCCAGGACAAAGCGCCAATCTATCACTGGGCACACACTCACTCACACACTCACACACACACACACACTAAATGGGGCAATTTGGAGAATGTCTTTGGACTGTGGGAGGAAACTGGAGAACCCGAAGGAAACCCACGCGGCCACGGAGAGAACATGGAAACTCCACCCAGATTGGGATTCAAACCGGGAATCCCTAGCGCTGAGAGGAGAATGTGCCGCCCTACAGATTAATTTGAATAATAATTTAGTACTTTGTTAATATTTAGCCGAAACCCTGCATATTTATTAATTTCATTATTTTTTTGTTTAAAGAATTTTTTTTAATTTTTATGTTAATTAAATGAATATAAACAAATATAAGCTGTGTCTGTGATTAGACACTTTTTTTCGGAAAAATTAATTAACGCAGAATAATTGTAACGTGTTAATTTCTTAAACAATAATCCCACTATTGAAATGTGTCTCATCCCTTGCGCACGGTTAACCATTTGCTAAAAATCGCTAAAATCAGGCGTCCTGAGCCATTACTTGGTGGTTTGTAAAGAATAAATAAACCTCGAAGAGTATGTATGTTCAAATATAGTGGTAATCAAAGCAATGGTGTGGATTTTTATGCAGTAACACACACACACACACACACACACACACACACACAGACATTCAATTTTCTCTATTATATAGATGTAGATAGTGGAGTTCATCAAAGCAGCACTCTGCACAGTCGTAGCTGTATTAACCTTTAGAATATATCATCCCGTTCCAGTCTCTTTTTTTTTTTTTATTATTAAAGCAGACGTACTCCTGCCCAGATTGGTCTGCTCTTAAAATGATTCAAAAGCTGTCATATTAAAAGGTCACCAGACTATGTGAGGTGCTCAATCATTTGTGTTTTCATTAAAACGTCTCATTATGATGTAATAAAAAGCGCAAACGAGCCGCCTGTGTTTAAGATGCGGGTTACTGAAGTGAGGAGTGTAGTGTGTGTGCTGTGCTTCATAAAAATCTGCACAGGTTTGCTTTCCTGTTACTCTACAGCATTATGGGAAATGAAGCTGTGTGACTAGTGGTTTTAATGTTATGAAATAATCAACATATTTATTCCAATGTTGTGATTCTTTGACACCCACGTCTCACTGGTGAGATGATGCAGACCGTGATTGCACTCGTATAGCGGAACACGCTTGCCGCAGTCAGTTTGGCTGGAGATTTGCGTGGGCTTGGTAAAGGAAGGCATTTTTAAAATGCACACAACTAGGAATTAGCCCACACCCAGTTAATGCAAAGTAGGAAAAAAAGGTTTTTTTTACGGGTTAGAAGTTGCTCTTTAGTTATTTGTGTGTTTTTTCAGTTCCGCTTGTTGTAACTATTTATTTCTGGTAATATTTCATTTAAAAAAATATTATATTTTTATTTATTTAAAAATATTCAGTGTAATATAGTAGGGGTGCTGAAAAAAAAAATCCATCCATCCATTATCTTTTGCGTTATCCTATATTAGAGTCGTGGGGGGGGGGTTGCCCATGCCCATCCAAGGGAGAACGTTTCGGGTGGATACACCCAGCACAGGATGCCAATCCATTGCTGGGCACACACACATTCACTCACACAGACACACTCTATATGGGACAATTGACCTTAATCCATGTTTTTTGGACTGTGGAAGGAAACCGGAGAACCCGGAGGAAACCCAGGCGGACACAGGGAGAACATGGAAACTCCACCCAGATGGGTATTTGAACCGGGAATCCCTAGCACTGAGAGGAGAACGTGCTAACCACTAAGCCACCTGGTCCGTAGAACCACCACATCTAATCTCAACCACTGAGCACATTTACGTTGTGGTACACAATGATGGACTGGTTGTTTTTCTTTTTTGGATTTTCAATCATTACATTCTCAAAGCTCTCGGTTTGGCTTTCTCATTGTGAACAAAGTCAAGTCCATGAGCAAAGGCCTCATGGCCCGCCATCGTAAGATAAGTTATCAAGCCAAGCTCTCCTGACCTTGAATTGATTTTCACTGCGGTGACCTGTTTCTGACAAAGAGAAAATAATGGAGGTTTGGAGAATAATACCCGGCTTTATTTGAACTGCGGCGTTAAATGAATCGGATATGACTGAGTAGGTGGAGTCTGCCACTAAGAGGGTGGAGGGTTTTCCTCTTTCTTCTCATTAGAAAATTTTTATTACCATGACTACTGTATATCCAGGTTCAATCCCGAGCTGGGTGGAGTTTCCATGTTCTACCCATGTCCGTGTGGGTTCTTCAGTGTTGAACATGGATTCAAGGCGAATTGGCTGCTCTAAATTACCTCTATGTTGTGTGATATAATATATACAGTAATAAATACCCCCCTCCCCACCATTGCAAATAGATTATATAGTACTAATACAGGTCACTAATAGGCGGACCGTGGTCCGAACCCACGCTGGTCAATTTGATTTAATTTTTCCTGAGGGAAATTATTTTAAGCGGCGGAACTTTTCTTGTCCTCAAGGTACCGTGCCAATCAGATCTGTGCAGATTCAGGGGTTTGGATGTGCATAGGTGAGGTATGAAGTCGTGGGTGTCTCTGTACATTGCCCAAAACGTTCTCCCCTGGACCCTTGTAGAGGATTAGGCTTAAGATAATGAAACAATGAATACACAGGTGCCTCAGGTGCCTTATTGCTTTTATAAAACGGTTATATAAAAACATACAATAAAAAAACAAGGTTTCATAAATGTGTATTAAAAGCAAAATATCTAATAAATTTGACTTTTGTGAAATACCGCCATTTAGTAGCCAAATTACAGAGCACATTTTATAAAATTTAATGGGGAATATGTCTTGTACTGTATATCCATACCATTGTCTGGCGTACCACATTTAGAGCATTAATTTGACCCCGAGTCCATGTTTTTGGACCTGGGGGAAGAAACCAGAGAACCTGGAGGAAACCCACGTCATTCGGGAGGGTACATAGTACAGCCGCCGTTCCTCCATGTCAAGAGGAGATAACTGTGGTGACTAAGGCATCTGGGTTGAATCCCTCCTCGACACCCCCCTGGTCATGTGTTCTGTTTAAAAGCTACTCATATGTAATGGATGGGTAGGTTAACAGTTTACCAGGTTGGATTTGATTTTATTAAAAAACAAATATTTATCAATGCGGTGTCTTAGTGGTTTGCACAATCGCGTCTTAGTGGTTTGCACAATCAGTGCTGGGGATCCAGGTTTGAATCCCAATCTAGGTGGAGTTTCCATAAATTCCCCATGTCTGCATGGGTTTCCTCTGGGTTCTCCGATTACCTCCCACAGTCCAAAAGCATGGGTCAAGGTCAATTGAATTCTCCAAATTGCCCCTTATAAAGTGTGCTTGCGCGAATGAGTGTGTGTGTCTAGTGAAAGATTGGCGCCTGTCCTGGGTGTATCTACCCAGCGCCCGAAACGTCCCCCCACCCCATTATTAGAGGATTAAGTGGAAGATAACGAATGAATGGATGGATTTCTCAACCTGATGTGACTGTGCATTTTTGGATGTACTCCCATTGGTTTCATTGCATTCGAAAGTGTTGTTCCGCTTCAATAATTGATGTCCCACGTCGTGTTCTTTCTGACCTTCCTGACCTGGACCTGCCTTGAACTGAGTGTCCATGTGTTGGGGTTCAGAGTTGTGCAAACTTTCCATTTCAAAGCCAATAAGGAGGCTGTGGTCATAGGTCTTCATGCCTCTGCTATTGCCTGTTACCCTGATGCCACCAATCCAATCAAATGCTATTCATTTGGGCATGGGGTGCACTTTTCAGCTTTACTGTTTTTTTGACACAGCAGCCGGTTCATGTAATGTTGAAAACAAAACTAACCAAATGGCAATGTTCTTGAATAATTCATATTGTTAACTTTTGGTTATGTTTGAGGAGCAAATGAGTTTTAGTTGGGGATGGAACATGTGCTCCGCCTGTTTCACTCCCGAGTTTAATCCAACTCTGCTCTATTAGCAAGTTCCACAACAGTTTGCACAGTCGCGATGCTCCTGTGTTGTGCTTTCCAGGCCGGTATATCAGTTTTAATGAGACGTTGTCATTACATCCACTGCTTGGTTTGTTTATTGTAGTGGGAAAAACTAATGTGCTACTTGGAGTCATTATTTTAAGAAGTGGCTTTTACATCTGCATGAGTATTTCATATCATTTCGGGGATCTGTCACATGGCGTACACATGGAATCGACGGCATGTATTAACCGAACCTGGGCGCCTTCGTTAATTATGGCATTCGCCACTAGGGAGTGTGTTGGTGGCACACGGTTACGAGGTTGGTGGAATGATGTGATGCCTTTTATTTTCCGTGGCAGGTAGCGCAGTGTCGATCCAATTTGCATTTCTATTACTGCTGGAATGTCTTCTCGATGGCAACCCGCTGTGCTCATTTTAGACCTTCAACTGAGCAGATCCAGATCCTTTAAGGTCACTGCGTTACTAGTCTGGAAAAAGGTTGTGGCAGGTGGATCTAGGCTTCGACGTGGACATGTGGGCGTTGGTTGGTATATGTTGACCTGATGACCCCAATGAAAAAGCTGATATGGCAAAGAAGGTTGCGTGAAAAGATGGCTGGTGTTGGGTTCCACCCACTGATGCCCTCTACACAGTCAGAGAATTATGCAAAGCCATGGCAGGAGAACAGATTATAAGAAATTTAACCACAGCCAAATAGGATCACCACCAAATATCCTTTAAAGAGGCACGATCAAATGGTATTAACGAGATTAACACGCAGACGCCTCCTGTTAGGGAGTCATGCGCCAACTTGTCATTGGTGGATCACCCATGTATGCCATGACATTGACAATACTGGAATACTAATAGGAAAACTTTTTTAAACACAAAAATCCATCTGTTATCTTCCACTTTATCCTCTACTAGAGTCGTGTTTTTTTTGTTTTTTTTGTTTTTTGGGTAGGGGGGGTTCCCCATGCCCCTCCAGGGGAGAACATTTAGGCAGATAGGCAGATACATCCAGGACAGGGCGCCAATCTATCTCACGCAAACACACTTTATATGGGGCATTCTATTTGAAGCATTCTATTTGACCTTAATTCATGTTTTTGGACTGTGAGAGGAAACCCAGTGGGAACCCACGTGGACATGGGGAGAACATGGAAACTCCACCCAGATTGGGATTGGAACCCAGGACTGAGAGGAGAATGTGCTAATCACTAAGCCACAGTGCTGTCCTGCAATACTCCATAAACCGTTTTTTTTTTTTTAAGATTAAACATCTGATCTAGCACAACAATCATTAAGTAGCTTAAATGTATGTATAAACGACATCTAAAATTACATTTGCATAGCCTAACTTTAAGCTGGAGTGGCAATAAACACAAATGAACAAAACCCTGATGGCCACTGTAAAGAGCGGGTGTAGTAGTGGATGGATGGAACTGGTAGAACATTATAGACAGGATTTTATGTTGCTGTCGTCGACCATATTCACATTTGTGTGTTTAAACAGCGTCTTTTAGTTTGTTCCATGTTTTTGTGATAATTGACAGACGAACACACTTGCACCTGGACCAATTTTTGTATTTCTTAGTCTGTTCATTCATTTATCATCTTCCACTTGCTTCTCTACTAGGGTAGCGATGGTGGGGGGGTTCTCCAATGTCCATCCAGGGGAGAACGTTTCAGGCACTGGACAGATACACCCAGGACAGAGTGCCAATCTCGCTCACACAGACGCACACTATTCCCAAGTTAAATTTGTACAAGAATTTGCCCTTTATTACAATAAAATAAGTCACTTAACTTGGTAACATGGACAGTTTTAACATTAAGATCATTTATTTATCTCATCGTATTGCACTGTACCTCAATGGTAAATGCACGTCACACTGTTGACATGCTGCTTACATTTACTTATTTGTTATTTTTGTAATTAATATGTATATTTATTTTCATTTATTGTTATTTTTAAGCCAATTGTAATTGAATCTGGGGCGGCACAGTGGCTTGATGGTTCTCATGTTTTCCTCTCAGCGCTTAGAATTCCTGGTTCGAATCCCAAACTGGGTGGAGTTTCCATGTTCTTCCCGTGTCCACGTGGGTTTCCTCCGGGTTCTCCGGTTTCGTCCCACAGTCGAAAAACGTGGATCAAGGAAAATTTAATTCTTCAAATTGCCCCATATAGACTGTGTTTGTGTAAGTGTAAGTTAGTGTGTGCCTAGCGATAGATTAGCATCCTGTCCTGGGTGTATCTGCCCAGCGCCTTAAACTTTCTCCCCTGCACGGGCAGATAATGGATGGATGTTTTATGTCACTAATTCATTTTGAAAACAAATGCAAAGACAAGTACTGATTTGCATAAATGCTATGGGTTATGGTTTCCTCCCACAGTCCAAAAGCATGAATTCAAGGTGAACTGGCTGCTCTAAATCGTCACTATGTAGTGATTGCCCCCTGACCCTAGTAGAGGATAAAGCAGAACATGATGGATGGATGTAATTGAATTTATTTTGAAAACGTCTACAGCCAGCACAGGGCACAAATCTATCGCTGGGCACACACTCACTCACAAACACACTCAAAATGGGGCAGTTTTTGGAAAACTCAATTGACTTGATCTATGTTTTTGGACTGTGGGAGGAAACCGGAGAACCCGGCGGAAACCCACGCGGACACAGGGAGAACATGGAAACTCCACCCAGATTGGGATTCAAACCGGGAATCCCCAGCGCTGAGAGGAGAACATGCTAACCACTAAGCCACCGTGCCACCCAGATGTAATTGAATTCTTTTTTTCTTTTTGTGTTATGTAGGGTATAGACTGGTCACCTCTTTTTCTCACTACACTTTTGTAATTGTAACACATTTCTGAGCCATAAATCAGAATCTAAAACCATAACCTCATTCACATGGAAAGAACATACAAAATCCACCTTGTAATTAAACAATGGACCATTCAGCTTTGAGCTAATAGGGCTACCCCTGAAAGGCCCAGTCAGGCTGTTTAGGTCTCAAAGATTTGTGCAAAAGATAAACACACAGCATTTCGATTTTCAGAAGTTGATTATTCCGACAGAGGTGGGTTCCTGTTGCCAAACCGTGCCGTTTGTTCTGTGATGGAAGCCGCGGGTGTGTGAACGGCCCGCGCTCCAGACGGCTCGGGCTAATGAGCACGAGCTATTATCCGCTCGCGCCGGCTTCCCCTCGCTGCATTTCAACCCCCTCCGTCACCGGAACCCATGTCGGTTCGGAACACTGCGCACATCTGGGACCCGCGCAAGCGAGAGCCCAGGATCAGCGGGAAAGCGGCCGGCGCACACCGGCCCCGTACCCTTCGGGAGCTCGTTAGAGGCCGCCGGTCGCCTCGTCCCGTCTCCGTCGGCCGCTCCCCGTTCTCTTTGGGGCGGCATCGGCTTCTGCAGAGAGAGCGTAAATAAACACATTTGTCACTTCTTCTCGGAGCAAATTGCATCTCGGGCCTTAATTATACAGCGGGGCTTCTCTGCCTGCTTTCTAATGCAAATGAGGCGGCGGAGACGTTGCACTCGGGCTGCGCTTTTGGGAGCTTTATTCTTTCTTTTATCATTTTTCGTTGTCAGTTTAATATGTACTTTTTAAAAATGAAAGCCAGAGGAGGTCGGCTTCATTAACACGTTGGCTGACAGTGCCTGTTAAAAATGGCCCGTTTGTTTTTTGTGTGCGCGTTTTTTTATTTTATTTTTTTTTAACCAAACAACTCCGTCTCTTAGCAGGGCATCTTTATTTTTCCATGAAGCTGCATAGATGTCCGTTTGGGTGCCGGATGCGAAAGATCTCCAGCTGCCTGCTTTCAGATTCAGCCGAAACGCGTCTGCGCGGTAAATTAAAGTCTAAAAGCAGTAATAAATAGTCGCGACAGTAAGGGAGAAAAGCTGGCCTCGTCTTATTTACACTATATGCACAAAAGTATTAAGACACCTGCAGATTTTGAGACCTGCCATTTTCCCAGTTCTGATAGCTGTACCTCTTCTGGGAAGACTTTCCGAGTTTGTGTGCGGTCAGCCTCTGATGTATGAATGGTCAGGTTGATCTAGTGCTAAATGGAGTTGTTACATGGGTCGTGTTTTTATAGTCGTTGTTTTAATACACTGGGTGCGAAGTCAGTGTCGAATTGGAACCAGACCTTCCACAGACTGTTCCCTCATTGCTGGAAGCAAGCCAGCACAGAGGTGCAGCGCTTTCACGTCACAGCAGAACGGTTCTAGGCTACAATCTCATGCAGTGAGGATGCAGGTCAGTTTATCCATCTCGTAATAGTGAATTATTTTGCCTACTCTGCATACACATGGAGGAATTAGTCCTCCATGTTTAAGCTATCCGTGCAGTTAAACACACACCCTGTGTGAAGTGAGCACACTGGACTGGTGGGCAGCCCTGTACATGACGCCTAGGGAGCAGTTGGGGTTGGGTGACTTGCCCAGGAGCACTTCAGCCATAGTACTTGGCGAATTGAGTGGGAATCGAACCGGGGACCTTCAGATAGCAATGCTTGTTTCTTAACCACAAGCCTACGACATGCCTACATGCATGCTGTATTTAAACCAGATACACAATTGCTCACAGGTGTTAAAATATATTTGCAGGCCTGCCCTGCGATAGACTGGAGACTGTCCTGGGTGTTATTACCGATCAGGCTTTAGTTAACCCCAAACTGCGCTTATGTTTAAGTTTAAGCTACGTGAAATGTCGTCATGGCCTTTGGCCTGGTTAGGTGCTCCACTGCCACTTCTGAGGACTGTGCTAAGAACAATTCTAAAACGGGCAGTTCCAGTCATTGAATCGAAGTAGCTGGGACATTATTGACAATTATACACACCTAAATGCTTCATATTCGTATCAGTGCGTGAAATGCATTATATTTTACTCTTAAGGATTCTTATGAACGTTTTTAATTGTTAAAAAAACTGGAAACCTGTTACTTAGCATTTGTTTGCGTGATGTGTGTGATGTACATTATTGTATAATACTATTATTATTTCTTTATATACACACATACACAGTGTTCTGTAATTTGGCCACTAGATGGCGAAACCAAAACCCTGTTACTTAGTGATCAGCGTTCACTTTAAAGGAGGCCCAGTTTATGAACTACATTTTTAATAAATGTGTATGAATCAAACTTTAGTTTGTTTGTAATGGTTTTAAAAGAAAGCAATAAGATGCTCGAGGTTGTGTATTATTGTGAATAAATCACGGGAAAGAGGTGTAACTGTACTCCACTATGCGTCATGTCTAATACCAATAATTCCTGTGATTTGTTCAAAGTAATGCAGCCCTCTCTTACCTTTTATTATTTAGTACCGGAAGTAGCTGAGTACTAGCAGTTTGCAGGTGAGCCGTTGGGCCAATCCTTGTGCCGTGTTCACTTTGAAGGTAGCAAGAGACATGATGTCATATCGGTGATGACTTATGATCTGATAATCAACTGTCATTCCATCTGCTTGTGTTTACAATATACTACATCGCACCAATTGTGGTTGGGGCCCTTACTCAAGGGCACTTCAGCTATAGTCTTTGGTAAAACTCTGGGAACTTGGGTCGCATGGCTGATTTACAGCGTGATCCTGAAGGATTGTTGTTTTGTGTCGCTATGTACTGTATATAGTTGAAATGGCAACACAATCTCTTTGACTTAACTCATTCCTGCCTTCCTAATAAAGAGGTCAGCATTACCCCCCTCCCCCGCCCCTTTTTGTCAACCACATGGTAACAGAAATTCAGAATCCTTATTTCACGAAGTACAAGACGTACATGGTATTCTTCTTGGTGCGGGTGTTGGTGTACATGAATACTTCAAATAAGCTTGGTTGAAGAAAGAATACACACACACACAGAATAAATAACAATAAATACAGCAGTGGCAAGGTGCAAATGGGCAATTGTACTGTGGATGACGAAGTAACAGAATGTGGAGCAGTCCTTATTAATGACTGTCTGCCCGTGGAAAAAAAGTGGAGAAGCTGATTAGTCAGAGTCTTTAAAGATCTCACTCTTGGTCTCTGGTGAGATGAGGGTCTTGGCCACCACTGTGCCTTTATATGATGTAATGAGGCACGGAAGCGAATTTTGGTTTTCAGACAAACCATTTAAGAAAGTTCGACGTCCGTGAGACTGACCCACATGGCATCTGTCTAAATTCGTTAATAAGGCTTGATGGCGGCCTGTAATTATTGAGCCAGCCTCGTGTGGACATATGCTGTCTGGACCTGTAGGCATGCAGCTGCCTCTGGCTGCGGTTCCCTGCTAAGCTGATTTCCTTATCGGGCAACGGTAAGCTCCACGGAGCAGAGTGCTAGACTCTCCACCTTCATCGAAACCGCCTGAAGACAGGTTCATCTGGCACGCCGTGCTGAGGCTGCTGAACGAGTTCCAGTTTTGTTTTCTTGGTGCGAGTGTTCGTGTGCGAGTGTCGCTTCTGTTGGATGGTTTTGAAGTTATCGTGGTGCAAATTTGTTTACAAATACATATTGCATTAAAATGGGTAGTTTCAGTCCTTAAATCTGATTGGTTGAGCCGTTTGTCCAGCCGTGACTGATGATAACGCACACCTCTGACTGATTCACGTTCCTATCCTGTCCCATGGTATTTAATATAGGGCTGCCACTAACGATTATTTTAATAATCGATTAATCGGTCAATTATTTTTTTTCGATTAATCGGATAAAACGGGTCAGTAAATGTCTGGTTTTATTTACAGTATGAGTTCAAGGCATCTTAGTAGCCAAAAGAGCAATTAAACACAAATCTCTCACACACTGACACAATACGTAGAATGGTGTGTAAAATAAAATTTGAGTAGCTCTAATTTTACCTAATCCTCGTCACTCCAATAGAGGGCAGTGTCACTCACTGTCAGACAATTAGAAGGTGAAGCTTGATCATTACTAAAAACCATTGTGTACACGTATGTATTTTATAAAGCGCATTTAAACACTGCTTAAGCTAATGAAACCAAAATAAACAAAAGTAACACACGTTCTCCATCACTGTCATTATCCAGGAATCGGTGACAGGTGCTGTATCATCACCGTGGTGCTTCGTGCAGGTCAAATCGATTTTGATGAGCTTGCATGTTCCACGTTCTTTATTTGTGTGAAGCGTGAAGTGCTCCCACACTTTTGATGATTTAAGCCGAATATTTTTTTCTGCGTCGGCCATCTTTCATTTGTAGACTTTATTAAACTTTGTTAGACTTGTTTTGCAGATTCCACCTCCTCCAAAACGCTTTTTTTTTTTTTTTTTTTTTTTTTTCCTTCTTTCTCTCAGAGCTACAGGTGATGTGAGCGGTTACGAAATTCTGTAATTTGGCGATTTGTTTCTTAGAGAAACCGGAATGCTGTTACTCAGCAATCACTTTAAAAACTGGACTAGATTACATCATGGATGACCAGTTTATTATCCATCATCCATACATCATCTTCCGCTTTATCCTCTGTTAGGGTCGCGGTGGGGTTGCCCATGTCCATTCAGGGGAGAACTTCTCGGGCGATGGGCAGACAGACCCAGGGCAGGATGCCAATATATCACTGGGCACACACTCACTCACACAGACACACTCTATATGGGGCAATTTGGAGAACTCAATTGACTTGATCCATGTTTTTGGACTGTGGGAGGAAACCAGAGAACCCGGAGGAATCCCACGTGGACACGGGGAGAACATGGAAACTCCACACAGATAGCGATTCGAACCAGAAATTTCTAGTGCTGAGAGGAGAACATGCCAACCACTAAGCCATTGTGCCTCCATTATCTATTATGTTTTAAATAAATGTATTTATGAATCAAACTTAGGGTTTCTGTTTGTTTTTCCCCCCAATAGTAGAGACAGACGTCTACCTTTATAATTTATAATTGTCATTAAAGAAGTAGCTGTTTAAGTAAATGTTTTGGTGGGTTAACGTTGGCTAAGTATATGGGGGGGTTGGATTAGAAGCAATTTACTTTCTTTTATAATTTACAAGGTTCTGTCTTGTTTATATGCGCACCGGTGTGTACTTGAGTATTTATTTGTGTATAATTATGTACGGTGTGTATCCATGTTAACGGCTCTTTAATAAAAATAAATATAAAAAAGCAGATTAGGCTAAAAAAAAAAAAAAAGGAAATGTTTTGATTACGTTGTGGCCTTGGTGCATGAGACATGTCCCTTATCGCTTTTATTTTTGTATAATTGTAAGCACAATTCACTTTGTATTAAATAATGTCTTAATAAATTACATTAATATAATTTAATAGTTAATACGATCATATTATTCATTAATAATCATTTTTTATCCTTTCTTTAGTCAAGTAAATGAATTGATGAATTTTTTTTGGTTGTAGATGGCAGTTAGGGTTGTCGTAGGGTTACTGAACCAATACAGGCCGTGATTTGATCCGTATTCTCATAAAAGTCCAATGAACATGTCTGTTACGCAACATTAACACTAAATCTAACAATAATGATTAAAATCTCCCAAGTCTCCGCTTCCCCAAACACAATTATAACACCTAATTCTGTGCCAAACATATTCTGTGACCTTAGAGGGCGCTGGTGTCAATTTAGACCCCAAAATCACGTTTTTGGAGAATGTTTGTTTATTCTTTAAAATGTATACATTTCCTAGATTACAAATTTGTGTTTTGTATTTTGTGCCAATGTGGGTGGCCGGGTGGTTTAGTGGTTAGCATGTTCTCCTCTCAGCGCTGGAGATTCCCGGTTCGAATCCCAATCTGGGTGGATTTTCCATGTTTTTCCTGTGTCTGCATGGGCTTCCTCAGGGTTCTCCTGTTTCTTTCCACAGTCCAAAAACATGGATTATGTTAATTGTGTGTCTGTGTGAGTGAGTGTGTGCCCAGCAATAGATTGACACCCTGTCCTGGGTGTATCTGCCCAGAGACCCTAGTAGAGGATAAAGCGGAAGATGATGGATGGATTTTGTGCCAATGTTTATTTGTGAGGAATACAGTGTTCAGGGATCAATACATAAATTTAATTATTAATGAGGTGGAACGGTTTTGGTGACCTGACTTTCCTTCAGTCATAAGACAAATACTGTTCAATTTCAATAACAATCTGTCATCCCACTACACTCTAGGTTACCTCAGCTTGCCACACACACAGAAATGTTAAAAGTTGATCATTACACACTAACATATTTAATTAAGTGTACTTTTTATTAGTAATATAGCTTTATAGTTTATATATTTATTTTATTATTGCTATTTATTGTTTATTTATTATTATTATTTTAATTACATTTATTAATTCTATATTTATCCTTCTTAATCCTATTCTAGGGACTAGAGTTGCAGGGGACCCTATACCAATCAGAATACTTTAATTTATTTATTAAAGATTATTTCATTTGTTATTAATCCTATTTATCCTTGTTAATCCTATACTAAGGACAAGGTTTGCGGGGGATCCCATAACTATCTAGGGAAGATTGGTGCCAATCCATCCATTATCTTCCGCTTTATCCTTTACTAGGTTTGCGGTGGGGTTCCCCATGCCCATCCAGGGGAGAACGTTTCAGGGCGCCAATCTATTGCTGGGCACACACACACACACACACACACACACTATATGGGGCAGTTTTTGGAGATTTCATTTAACCGTGATATGTTTTTGGACTGTGGGAAGAAACCAGAGAACCAAGAGAAAACCCACGTGGACATGGGGAGAACTTGGAAACTCCAGATTGGGATTCGAACCGGGAATCCCTAGTGCTGAGAGGAGAACATGCTAACCATTAAGACCCCTTGCCGCTGGCGCCAATCCGTTTCTCCCACTGAGAGAAACTCACCTGTGTCTGTGTTGGGTACAAACTCGACTGTATAGCGTTTGGGAAAATGGAGGGTTTGCTCTCAAAGGTCATCGTCACTTTTTTTTTTTTTTCTCTTCTTTTTTATTTTTTTTTTAAAGATGGTATTCATTTCGGTTCCAGTGCAGAAGCACCATCACCCCATTCGTTCAAGAATGATTAATCTGCTGACTTCATTATTTAAGTCACTTGCTTAAGGTTCTCGTGTCTTTTTTCATATTGTAATACTATCTTTTTACAGTGGTACATATAGCTTCAGAGTAGAGCCTATCTACACTTCTGAAAATGTTGCAGTGTCAGTTTTTTTAGCGTTATTGTGTAGTTGTGGCAGCCGGTCCCTGGATGCATCAACGACAAAAACTCCTATATGTTCAAACTCTCTGGCCTCTTTATTAGTTACCAGGGGTGTAACAATATACAAGTCACTGTTTGGTTCACACCATGTTATGGACCTCGTGGTTCGGTATGGTATAGCGGAGGGCTGAAGAGTCGGGTTCTGGAGCATTAGATTTTTTAATTGTCTAGCACTTTTATTAAACACTTGAAACCAGGGTTCCCCACTTCAGTATTATATATGCTTTATATAAATATACATACATATGAGCGGATGACTTTTCTCAGCCTCACTATATTATGATCTCTTAACTTTTCTTTGCTGTAATGCTTTATTAGAGTTTAGAAACTTTAAATTAATTCCAGTTTTAACAGACCAACCGTTTGAGACCGAGCTTTAGTTCAGCATGTTGTGAATAAAACCAAATACACTGAGACGAGTTGGAGTCTTTTTCTTTAGCTCTAAATGCTGCATTTTGTGCTCTATAAGTTACTAAATTTTAAGCTTTAAAAGTGTTTTATAGCATATTAAGTGTTTATACGAGTGTGGGAGCGCTTTATGAAGCCTTAGACTAAATAATAATAAAATAACGCCGTTACATAGTGGGGTCTCTCGAACGTAAACACCACGATGGGGAATACTGTACATGCTCATTGCTTAAGTAATGGATTAGTTCTGTCTAATTTCACATCTCAGGAGGGGAGGATTAAGATTAGGTTTAGTTAAGTTAGTGTAAAAAGTAGCTGAGATGAATCGTTTTTATGAGCTCTGGTTATCCATGTGGATGATATCTGCCCCATATGCGTACGAAATGTTTCCGAAAAATGTACCTCATGGGTTAATCGCGATTCGTAGTCCTGACGATTCTGAATCGATTCACAATGCCCAAGAATCGTTTTTAAAAAAAATGCATCTAAGTTTAATTTTGGCGCCCCCTCCTGAGCGTACTGCATATCGCATTATGCACGCTCCCGTTGTAGTTCGCTACCATGCTAATTCATGCTAGCCGGAAGCATGGAGCGGGGGTAGAGCGTGATTTGTTTTAAAGATATGCGAAATCTACTCACTCTGACTGTACAGTCTGTATTTTAGTTTTGATTAAAGGCTAATTCACTATGGTAAACTTTTATATTAATATATTTAGAATTATTTATTCATTGATGTTTATGTAAGAAAAAGCCAGGCAGCTAAGCTAACCTAACACTGCTCATTAAAATTTATTGCAATCCTATTTTTGTATAAATATATAATGATACAAAAAGATTTGATACAGGAAGGAAACTAAAAGTATTTTTTAAAATAAATGTTCTATTTGTTTACATTGTCGTGTCATCTTGTCAATCACATCATTTAAACAAAATTTAAAGACCATTTAAACTGGAAAAAAATAAAAGTTTCTGAATGGAAAATCGATTCTGAATCGAATCGTAACCTCAAAAATCGAATCGCCAGACACTGAGAGATTCGCACCTCAAGTTCCTCACAAACCGATCGACCCCACCCCACATCCCTGTGCTGCTGTCAATCACAGGAACCCAAACTCCTCCCACACAGTTGACCGGAATAAAGCAGTGGGTGTCATTTGTATCTATGGTTTCCAGGCTCCGCCTCTAAACTGAGCTACACTTGTTTTTCGGTCTCCGCGTGTTCCGTAACGTTGTATTCTGTTTGGAAAAGTGTAGTGAACCGCGAGGCCCGTACCGAACAGTTCATGCAGAACACAGCGAACCGTTATACCCTTATTATTTATCTCTCAACGTTTCTACACTTATTGTCCATTTTAGCAGCTTCACTCACCACTGATTTACCGTATTTTCCGGACTACAGGCGCACCTAAAAGCCTAAAATTTTCCTAGAAATCGGACGTGCGCCTTATAATCCGGTGCGCCAAAATCTATAAAAGTATTGTATGTGCGACCGGGTGGTTTTTTCCACACATCACCGTCACTGCTGCAAAAGCCAAGTAAAGAAATTTAATTCGGAGCTCGCCGTCATTCCGAGAGGATTAAAAAAGAACTCCGACCGCTGGACATTGGCGTAAACAGGGCGTTTAAAGTAAAGTTGCGGACGGTGTGGGAGCGATGGATGATAGACGGCAAACGCACCTTTACTAAAACTCAGGAGGCAGCGGCGGGCGAGTTACACCACCGTCTGTGAATGGATTGTGGATGCCTGGGCTAAGGTTTCTGCTGTTACCGTAGTCCGAGCTTTCCCGAAAGCCGGCATCGTTGCTGAACGGCCGCCTGGTGACGAGACGTACTCAGACATTAATGAGGGGGAACACCGGAGTGCTCGATAGAGAAACAGCTTTTTAATTCGGACACAGAAGACGAGGACTTTGATGGATTTGTGGGAGCAGAGTGATTAAAAATAATGGGTGTTTTGTCAAGTAGTAGAATAAACTTCAATTATAAATCACCGTTTTGCATCCTTTACTTTTCTTGTAGATCGTATGTTTTAGCAAGTGTCTTATAATACGGTGTCGTACAGAATAAGTACCGTACAAAAATAGAGTCCGTAACTGAGACTGCGCCTTATAGTACGGTGCGCCTTATACGTGGGTCAAATACAGAAATAGACCCCGTAATTCAGACTGCGCCGGAATATACGGTACTCTGTGCTCTGTACTGAACCTCAAGTCCATTTGTTTTTCTATGTTCCACCCATAGGACACATAGAACAAACATTTGCTCACAGGAGAAGAACCCCCTATTTTCCGAAACTGCAACAAGACTTTAAATGACAATGAAACATGTACTAATTAAATGTACTGCCCTACAGCCACAACGACAACATGTACTTCACCAGGAAAAATATATAACTACTTAAGACACATCAAGCTAGTGCACCTAATATAGTAAAAGAAATACCACATCCCACCTTAAAATGCACTTGAAACGTGACCTGCCACATACATAGCCATGATTGTGCTGATGTGGCAATAAATCCCAGTTATCTGTCTATACTGTATATCTTTCTAATTCCCGTTTGTTCTTTAGTATCAGGAGCACCACTGTGGGGATTATTTGGGTGGGGGATGATTCTTAGCACTTTTATTTTTTGGCGCCCCCTCCTGAGCGTACTGCTTATCGTATTACGGATCCACTCGGCCACCGTACAGCAAGCTTATTACCGTACAGCAAGCATGGAGTAGGAAGAGAGCGCGATTTAACCCGCCCCGTCATTAAAAGCCGGCGTTTGGCTATTAAAGTCAGGAAGAGAGAGAGCTTGACATGAGCATAACTGTTTACAAGGAGTGTAAAATGAAATCGAGGTACTTTTTAAATATGCGTGAGCCCGTTTGGCGCGACATCAGCCTGAGCTGAAAGAAGCTGAAGATATGTTTAATATTTAAGGTTAAGTTTTGAAAATGTAGCGAATGTTGTTGCAATATAGTTAAAAAGACTGAAGTATGGATTTAATTTTTAAGTTTTAAAGATATGCAAAATATAAATGCACTGTGACTGAAGTCTGTATTTTAGATTTGATTAAAGGCTAATGCACTATGGTCAACTTTTGTATTAATATATTTAGAATAATTTGTTCATTGATGGATGTTTTTTGTGTAAGAGGAAGCCAGGCAGCTAAGCTAACCTAATACTGCTCATTTTAAATTTAGCGCAATCCTATTTTTGTATAAATATAAAATGATGCAAAAAGATTTGATACCGGACGGAAACTAAAAATAAGTTTTAAATAAATGTTCTTTTTGTTTACATTGTCATTTCATCTTGTCAATCACATCATTTAAGCAAAATTCAAAGACTATTTGAATTGAAAAATCGTTTCGGAATCGAATTGTGACCTCAAACATCGGAATCGAATCGCCAGACACTGATTCGCACCCCTAGTGGTTATGTTGAAATGCTTGTGGAGTTGGTGTGTTGCTGTGGTTTGAGTGATCAGAGGCCTGAACTCTATTAGATTCATATACCTGCTAGATGTACTCAGTGAGGATACCTCATTTGTTGCAGTTTACGGTGTTAACCTCATTTAGCTGGATGGATGGAGCTCTTTACAGTGGTACATATAGTCTCGCAGCAGCTTGACTGTGCTCTAAGCCTGATCCCCCTGAATGGCAAGCATATAAGGCCAAGGTTTTTCGGAAGCCTTGTCTTTTCCGAGCAGATGTGTTGGACTAACATATAGTTTTTTAGTTTTTCCATTTGTTTAATATCTGTACATGGCTGTCCTACATTGTTGTTGCTGCCTGGCCGCTCAAGGAGGATGAGTCCCCCACTGAGTCTTGGTCCTCCCAAGGTTTCTTCCTTGAATAACAACAGAAAAGGGAGTTTTTTCCTTGCCGCTGTCGCTTCGGCTTACTCTTTGGGGGTTTAAAGGCTTTTAATTCTGTAAGGCTGCTTTGTGACAATGTACTGTTGTAAAAAGCGCTATAGAAATAAATAACTTGAACTTGTTGTGTGTTAACTGTCATTACGTTTTGATCGACAATCTCTCTGGTTCTGTGAAAGTGATCAGTAGTCTTTACAGTAACCTCCAGGCTGGACTGCAGACCTGCCGGTCCAACAGAAATCAAGTTCTGTCGATCAGAACAGAGGATTTACTTTAACCATTGTAGTTGCTTTGATCCTCAATGAAGACCAATACCCTCTAAAGCAATTGCTGTACTGCTCTGCAGTTCCATGGATGGCCATTTCCATCCGGTGGCTGGACTTCTCTTGGTCCAGCAGTGACCCTAAGGGTCTAGCAGCACTGTTGTGTCCGATTTCCCTTATACCAGCCTTTTCCTTTAAGATCTATTGAACCTGTCCGTCTGTCACCTACCACATGAATATTACTGCAGTGCTGAGGTAAAACAGTATAGAGTAATAGAAACGGTATGCAGGGAAACCTATGGACTACAATCTGGAATTGTGGAACTACAAAGTGCATTTCTAAGCTAAGAAGAACTGGGAAAAGAAACAAAGTGTAGAAATACGGAGGTGAACCTTATAAAATGTAGACCTTTTTCTTTATTGCAATCCTTTGGGGATGGTAAGGCCTTCCCCAAAATGTTGCCATAGTGATGCAAGCATGTGATTGGCTAGGATTTTTATTTTTAATTGCACCATCACTCACAGCTTACTTAATGATTAGAGTATATATTATTATGATTGTTGTTGTTGTTGTTGTTATTATTATTATTATTATTATTATTGGGTCCCATCATTACTTAATGATTAGAGGTGATAATATTATTATTATTATTTTGTTACTGCTTTTAATTTTACCTTCATCTGTGTGTCTGGTAAAAAGTTTGCAAATGTTATTTCACCCACTTTCCATTATCCAATTAAGCTGAAACTTTGCACAATTGTTCATGACAGCACATGAATCATTTAAATAATTACCAGTTAATTAACTAATTTGTGGTAATTAATTCATTTTGTTTACTATAGATAAATTGCCCATTTTCTACTAAAGTTTTCACTTCACAAGCAGAACTAATTTAGGAGAAAGTCATTTAACACAATATGGGGTGTGTTTTTTTTTTTTTTTTATTTATTTATTTTTTTTATTTTATTTTTTTATTTATTATTATTTTTTTTTTTAATTAATTAATTTAAAAAAATTAATATATATTTTTTGCTTGTTACTTTGTAATAATAGTCTTTTTTTCATTCGGTCTTATCTACATATTACATTTAGTTCTTTAGAAGGCGCTTTTATCCGAAGCGACTCTCAAATGAGAGAACCCAAGTCAGCAGTTGAGGAAAAACAGTGTAGAATCATCAATTTGATCTGTAAATATTCCCAATATGCCACGGAACCTGCTGATGAGTGAGGTTTGGTTTAATATGCCGCTCCTTCTGATTAGCTACGCCTCGGGTCTTCAACAATTTTGACATGTGTTGATCTGGAGGATCTAGAGAGACCCCTCAGGTTCTTCTTAATCACCGTGGGAACGCTGTGGAATGTTTCGAATGGGTGCGCGCACGCTTGTTTTTTGTTCTTTGCGAATGCATCAAACGCAGATGTCATTTTTGAATCCATCCCGATGATCGAAGCTGCCTTTTTTTTTTTTTTTTTTTTTTTTTTTTTTTTTTTTTTTTTTTTTTTTTTTTTTTTTTTTTTTTCTTTCTTTTCTTCCCCTCCTTTCTTCTTTCTTTTTCTTGTGCATATTTAAGTGCCTTCGGTAAAGAAGTTCGACTTCAGTCCGAATTCGGAGACCGTCGGCACGCTCTGTCCTCGACAGACCCTCCCCGAGTGGTGGTGCGACACGCACACGCGCGCACCCGCGCAACCACACGCACCTGCGGGGAGCCGATTGGCCGCTGCGGGAGGAGCCCAGCCCTCTGCGCCTCTCTGATTGGCCCGCGTCGGCATGACGTCACCGACGCCAGCTGTTGATTTGGCTCGGCGCGGGGGTGCGTACGCTACAGAGCGAGAGAGAGAGAGGTCGAGAGAGGAGCCGGCGGTCGAGGCGATGGCTTTGGCAGACGCACGGAGCCGAGGCGAGTCCTCCACGGCGCCATGGAAACGAGCCCCGCGAGCCGCCGACTGGACCAGGCTCGCACTGCGGCAGGTGCGTCCTTTCCCACCCGGCACCACTGCTTTTCGGGGTGTGTGCGTGCATGGAACGTGCTTCCATAAGGCTTTTATAAACGCCCGAGCCGGGATTTGATAAGTCCGACTTAAATGAGCGAGGCTGCTGTGAGTAGGGAGGAGCCGAGCTCCATCAGTGCGAGCCGTGATTTTCATGCAGGTGGAAGTGATGCGATGAACGGCATTGTGCATGCCGAAGTTGTGCTAAATTCTTAGTGGATAAATATAGATAGTTAAAGATAGATGATTTTAATATAGTGTTGTGATTTTCATGCAGGTGGAAGTGATACGATGAATGGCATTGTGCTGAAGTTGTGCTAAATTCTTAGAATATATATATATATATATATATATATATATATATATATATATATAGATAGAGAGAGAGAGAGAGAGATTTAATTTAGTATTGTGATTTTCATGCAGGTGAAAGTGATGCAATAAACGGCATTATGCATGCCCAAATTGTGCTTAATTCTTATTATATAGATAGTTATATATAGGTAATTTAATTTAGTGTTGTGATTTTCATGCAGGTGGAAGTGATGCGATGAACGGCATTGTGCATGCCGTAGTTGTGCTAAATTCTTAGTGTGTGTATATATATATATCTAGATGAATGGATAGATAATTTAATTTATTATTGTGATTTTCATGCAGGTGGAAGTGATGCGATGAACGTCATTGTGCTAAATTGTTAGTGTGTGTATATAGATAGATTTATGTCCTAAATTTCCCCTTAATTTTAACACTTGACTTAATTTGGTATTGTGATAAACTGCCCTTCTTGTGCTCATACCTGTATAGAGGTTTTATATTTTTATTTTTAAGCTTTTCTTTGTCATTTGAAACCCCTGAGATCCCGAATTTACCTCATTGTTTGGAAGCTCTGTTATTAAACAGTAAAGCCAGATGTTTGTGGCATCGTCACTCCGGAACGCGAGGCGATGGGAACACCGATTAACACTCCAGCGATGTATAAAATGTGTTCGCTTACCCTGATCTGGTCCCCAACGTCTGTGTGCTAGAAATCCTAATATTTGATATTCCTGGTGGAATTGGGGAAAAATTGGATTTCTGATATCCTATATTCCTCAGTCTAAATGGAGTCTCTAAATTCAATTTGCAGTAACTGTCCAGGCTCCGAGGTGATGTATCGGCCGGAGGAATAGTTCTGATCTTGTTTTTGTCCTTGCCAGAAATGTTCTGTGTGGAAGGTCTGAAATGTCTATTTCTTTAATCGATGACTTCCATTAAGTCTTTGTAATTTGATGAATGCTCTCTATATCCGCTCTCAGGTCCCGAATGTATATTTGGTCGATTCGGTGGGTTCACGTGTGGTGACCTGAATGCTGTGTTCTAATTGCTGTAATAAAATATTTCGTTAGGTCGGCGCAGGGATCTGATCTGATCTCATTAGTTTTTATTTGACTCTCTGAATATACAGATGTGTAGCAGAGGAGAGCAAGGCGTTCCGTACTGTGTAATTCTCATCAGAGCGTAATCTTTAGGTTTATCATGAACACTAGTGAACATCCTGCAAGTAATTCGAAAAATAGTAGAAAAGCAATAAACATTCCATAAGATTATATATATATATATATATATATATATATATATATATATATATATATATATATATATATATATATATATATATATATATATTTATATATTTCAGAACTTTACCCACAGATTCAGTGCTGAATGCGATGCTGTACTTTTCAGTCCCACTGTATTGAATTCATATCATTAGACGTTGATGCCAACCTGTAAATGTTTTTTTTTTTTTTTTCTTTTCTTCTGTGCACAACACAATGGCAATTTCACCCTGAATAGCATCTAATACATGCTCATAAAAAGCCTGTGCTATAGAAAATGACGAAAACAGGAGGTTACAGCAGGAGGCTTGTTGTCTGGAAAAATGTAGTTGATGGTAAAAGGTATTGAATTAACATTTGGGTTTTGAGAGCAGTGAGGCTTGTGCAATCTGCTGCTCTGTGTGATGAAATGTCTGAAGGTGCAGCGTGTGTGTGTGTGTGTGTGTGTGTGTGTGTGTGTGTTAGAGCAAATTTTCAATTGTGAAGGCTGTAACCAAATCAACAGCTTAGTTAGATTAATTAAATACCCAGAATTAAAGTACCTGAAGTCGTTATTTAATGAATAATAAATTCTTATTACACATAATTAATACGCTTGTGTGGTTTTGTGTGTATATATATATATATATATATATATATATATATATATATATATATATATATATATATATATATATATATATATATATATATATATGAGTGCGCACGCACACACACCCACCCACCCACACGTATATTTGTGTGTGTGTGTGTATATATATATATATATATATATATATATATATATATATATATATATATATATATATATATACATATACACACACACACATATACATATGTGGGTGTGTGTGTGTATGTATGCACACTTTAGAAATCCCTTTCATGCCTGGCTTGTTTGGTGTGACGCAATTAGATAGTAAAGAAGTTGGTGGAAAATGATTTGATTTGAAGAATGATATATGTTTAGTTTTTAATCCGTGCTGACGAAAACCCTGAGCGCATTATTACAGTTCTGTTGTGGTTAAAGAGCAGAGAAAGGTTTCATGCTCGTTGGTGGAAAGAAGCGGTCAGCGATGCTCATGCATTCTAAGGCCATGTTCCTCAGTGAACTGTGCAGTGCTGAGCTGATTTGCATTTTCATTATAAATGCAGTCTGGTTTATTCTTTTGTTTCGGACTTGGGAGCCGGTCCAAAGTGTACTGACGGCGCCTCCGAATGAACTGTGTAGCAGTCCTTCATGTCCTCTGGGGTGGGTGGAGTCGATATTCAGCTGCTGTTTATGCCTGTCTTTTTTTTTTTTTTTTTTTTTTTTTTTTTTTTTGTAGCTGAGATTGTCTATCTGTTAGGAAATTTCTAATAATCAAGCAGGTAGGAATACTTACGAAGAACGTACAGCACGATCTCAGAGGACAGCATGACCCGAGCGTAATGAAATGTAGGCTTTATGAACTTCTGTGCTGTTGTAATGCAGGCATTAACCCCTTCAGATTGGGTTTGTGTTTATTTATTTATTTATTTGTTTTCCCTCCCTCTTCTTTTACTTTTGACATAATAAAATATATAAAAGGAATTTGCTTCTCAGCTGATTGACTTTCAAATCTAAAAATCGACTGTGACGCATTGAACACAGTCAGACGTCGGTTTTAAAGCAGACCCTCATGACGGCGGCCTGTGTGATGTGCAGATGCAAATCCATGTCCAGGTTTCCAACCGTGGCATTCATATGGAAAAACGGCGAGAGTGGGCGGGGGTGTTTTGTTGGTAGAAGTATAGACATGTACATAAAATCCGGGCCGCCGAGAGGTTGAAACAAGTTATATTGTGTCCTGTTCGGCATGTTGTGCTTCTGCATATTGGCACAGACTTAATATATGATGGTGTGTGTATGTATACAGTATATGAATGTGAAATATGAATGGAAGTCATATTTTGGGGAAAAGCAGGCGGGTTTATTGCGCAGATTCCACATTAGCATTCTGAATGAGAGATTATAAAGTCAGTGTTGCTGCACACACCTCATTTTCATGTGTTATGTTTTCAAGTATGTAGTGTAGCTTGGAGCTGTTTGTTTTCAGCAGAGAAGATTGAAGTGAGTGTGCGAGAGAGAGGGAGCGAGCGCGAGAGCGCCAAAGCAGGTTTTGAAATGCAGATTCAGGGATTCAGTCTGGTTCTCACACCGGGCATCTTCAGAAGTTGACTCTTCAGGGGAGAGGATTGAGTGCAGCGGAAAGCTGCCTGCAGGGGGTAAAAAGGCTGAGAGACAGAGGGAGTGTGGTGAGGAAGGAGAATGAGTGGAGGAACCGTACTGTTCGCCCCCTCCACCCCCCTTTCAACCCATACGTCATGTCTGCGAGAGTGTGAGGGGTCGGGAGGAGGATACGTCTGCCTGGTGATCGGGGAATAGGAGAAGTTTGACCTTGCAGTTTTGGTCTTAATAGCCGATGCAGCTTTTTGCGGAACGTGAAGATGCTTGAAAGGGTTAATAGAACAGTCGACAGTGGTTAAGTAATGCTAGTTAAGTCCTGACATCATGGCTCAGGCCCGTGTTTTATTTAAAGCATTTTAAGGGTAATGATTTGGAATCGTTAATACAGCTTAATAATGCCAACATCGTGCCACCGGGCATGTCTGTGGTACTCACAATAAAATGTAAATACCACAATAGACCCCAATGTTAATATTTGAATTACAAGATAAATATAGAGATGCACTTCCTAAAGAAAGTGTGAGTGTGATTGGTTCAATACAGTGAACGAGGTGTTAACAAATAATATAAAGTGGGTGTGGCCAAGTAATAGGGGGTGGTTAGACTGAGAAAGATGAATGCAATGTTTTGATAACAAGTGAAAGGAACGTGACACAGGGGATACGTATATCAAAGCAATGCATTGAACGAGGTGAAGAGTTGGCGTGGTTGGTACAGTTTCGATTTGGAACGTCATTGAAATCGCAAACTATAAAGAAATTTATTTGAAGGTAACAGAAATGGGCCGGGTGTTTGAGGGGTGCACATTAATCTGTGGTTTTACCAGGTTGCATGTCTCACTCGGGACGTGGCAAGTTTCGTGTTTGTAGCAAGTTACGCCACTTGGAAAATCAGATTTATCCCATCGGAAATGAACTAAGCTAACTTTGAACCGTGATCACCAGTAAACAAAGTGTGTAATGCAATCACTCTACGATTTTTGGCTCTAGCAATCGCTGACTCCAGCGAATTTTGTTTTTATAGCTCAAATAATTGGCCGAGTTACAATAGTGCAAGTGTCACTGTAATGCAAAGGGAATGGGAATTTTCCCTCTGACAAATTGTAATATGTCGGAAACATTTCGACCGATTCCTCAGCTGTATACACGCAATGGTGTCACCAGTGAGCCGGGGCGTCCCACAAAAATCATGTCCATTACTCAAATCGGGGAAAAGAAGGGAAGACAAAAACAGTGAAATAATAAATATTGGATAACAATAGTGTGATAGCCTTATATGACAATCACGTTCATTACAACGTATATCATTAATAATATGGTCAAATTACATAATTAGATCTTTAATTACAGAAAGTTTAGTAAACACATTTATTTATATTTTTCTGTGTATGTATGTTTTTAGCCTCTCAGCACTAGGGATTCCCGGTTCGAATCCCCATCTGGGTGGAGTTTCCATGTTCTCCCCGTGTCTGCGTGGGTTTCCTCCGGGTTCTCCGGTTTCCCCCCACAGTCCAAAAACATGGATCAAGTTAATTGAATTCTCAAAAATGGCCCCCTATAGAGTGTGTCTGTGTGAGTGAGTGTGTGCCCAGCGATGGATTGGCGCCCTGTCCTGGGTCTATCTGCCCAGCGCCCGAGACGTTCTCCCCTGGATGGGCATGGGGAACCCCACCGCGACCCTAATAGAGGATAAGCGGAAGATAATGAATGAATGAATGTATGTTTTTATTTTTATATATATATATATATATATATATATATATATATATCCTGTGTGTGTACTTTCTATTAATTAATTAATCTATTTTTTTTCCAATTAGTTTCAGTTTAATTTGACTTAATAGTAATATTTAATACATTTTATTTGATCTTTTTATTACATATTTCTGAATGAATATTTATGATGTGTCTTGTGAACAAAAGATATTTTAGTTACTTCACACAGAAATACAACACATTATAGTCCTTTTTAAGTGTAACACTGACCTTTACTGGCCGTTTGAAGCCATCAGCAGTGAGGGCAGAGAGGGCGAAATTCCAACTGTTTACTCTCACAGTATGTTTTTATCTTTACCAATACGGACACGGTATTCCCCATGAACACACACACACAACAATAAAGTGACTTATGTGCTACACTTTCCTGTTTCCTCCATTTAATTAATACCATTAACCTTATCGATATACTTTCTAGTTCTATAATTACAGATTACATTCCCGTTTGCATTGTTCTCCTGGCAGGATCACAGTGTAGTGATTATGTCTAATGTGGTGTGGACATGTTTTGCATTGGTTCGAGTGGATTAGACACACATGGGATCCGTTGTCCGATAGGTGTGACCCTGGTTATAAAACGGCCAGTTCCTGTCTTTAAATCTGATTGGCTAAGCCGTTCGTCCAGCTGTGGCATTGTAGAAATTATCACATTCATATCAATGCGTGATATGCAATACATTATTTTGAATCATATGCCGTAAATAAAAATTCTGATCTATATGAACAGTAAGCTGACTCATTGTGTTTTACCATTTGGCCACTAGATGGCATTTTTTTCATGAGACAAAAAGTTGTCTTTCACTAGTTTATCATCGTTTTTGCTTTCAATACACGAATAAAATTTATAAACCCTTTTTTTACAATGTCTCTATAGCCATGTTAAACAACCTCGAGTGCCTTCTCGCTTTCACATTATTGTAATTAAATCATGGGAAGAGTTCAAACCACTACACTTCACGTCATGTCACACCTCTTTCTATAATAATCACGCCCTCTCGTGCCTAATTGTACCATTTACAGTTATAGATACACACAGAATGACACTAGATCATTTGTTGCTGCATATTTGTCTTCGTCATCCTCTAATCCTTCATCACCTGCTTACAGTGCTGGGTTCTGTGGTGGTCCTGCCCATCACATCACAGCAGAGTAATTGACCAGATGGATTGGAATTAAGGTAGCATCACTGCTTACTATTTTGTGTGCTGGTAGTCTGTGCTTTAAGTTTATTTATTTGTATAGTGCTGTTTACAACAGTACATTTACATTACATTTGGTCATTTAGCAGACGCTTTTATCCAAAGTGACTTACAAGGTGAGCACTGGATTAATCATAACAACCCTGGAGCAATGAGGGTTAAGGGCCTTGCTCAAGGACCCACACTGGTAACTTCAGTGGACCTGGGATTTGAACCACCAACCTTCAGATTGATAGTCCAACGCCCTAACCACTGGGCTACCATGCCCGGTACGTTTTCTCAAAGCAGCTTATTGGTGTTCTAAGCCGGAAACTTCCCCCAAAACAACAGTGGAAGATAAAATTTCCCTGGGTGGTGTCGGTTTTAATGGAAGAAACCTTGTGAGGGCCAAGTCTCAGTTGTGGGTGGGGTGGTATCCTCTTTTTGAGTGGCATCCTTAAACTGAGTTCTTAATATTATAATAATGGTGATGACCCTAAATGTGTTACTGCAGCATTAAAGGCGAAACACAGTTAAATGAGGACACTACTTGCCTGCTTCTGAGCTCAGTTCAAGTACAGGAAAGGAAAACTAGTATAAAAATAGCACTTAAGTTGTTTTTACCAGTACAACATATTAAAGTTGGGTCCGCAGCTGAGAAAAAAAAAATTAAAATCTTTCCAAAATACCTTGAAGCTGTAATTACTGTAAAATAGAACACATTGAACCTTTTACACCTGCTCATTTAAATCAGCGATCTGATTAACCCTGTGGTAGCATCATGCAGCTTCAAGGATCATTCACTTAACCCTTCATGACTGGCGTTTATTAGTTCGACCGACTGTGGCATTGTGGTGGCCAGTTTAGTAAATTTCTAAAGTCTCCTATTTTCCACACTAAAATTTTTATACATATATAAATTGCACGATTAAATAAATAATAAATAATTATAAAATCGCAAACAGTTGTGGTCCTTAAATCTGATTGGCTGAGCTGTTTGTCCAGCCGTGACATTATTGACTTTACATTTATATCAATGTGTGATATACAATACCATTATTTTTCCGATGTTTTTATAACTACGTTGTGTAATTTGGCCAGCAGATGGCCGTAGTTAATCGTTTGAAAAAACGGAAACCTGTCAATCATCCATCATTGTTCACTTTAAAAGACCAGTTTATTAACCAATATTCTTTTAATAAACACATTTATAAATCAAACCTTGGTTTTTTTCATTATAGTGTGTTTATAACTGTTTTATAAAAGTGTTAAGGCACTCAAGGTTGTGCATTATCGTGAATAAATCCTTGAAAACAGGTGAAAATGTACTTTGCTTAGCGTCGTGCCACGCTAACACCTGCTTCCCGTGATTGATTGATAATGCTGCCCTCTTGTATCTCTCGGCCTTTAATCCAGCATAATCCCCAGGAGAAAATTTCAGTTTTTACAGATGATCCATTAGTCGTATTTATATATATTCATTCATTATCTTCCGCTTATCCTCTATTAGGGTCGCGGTGGGGTTCCCCATGCCCATCCAGGGGAGAACATCTCGGGCGCTGGGCAGATAGACCCAGGACAGGGCGCCAATCCATCGCTGGGCACACACTCACTCACACAGACACACTCTAAACGGGGCAATTTTTGAGAATTCAATTAACTTGATCCATGTTTTTGGACTGTGGGAGGAAACCGGAGAACCCGGAGGAAACCCCCCCCCCCCCCCCCCCCCCCCCCCCCCCCCCCCCCCCCCCCCCCCCCCCCCCCCCCCCCCCCCCCCCCCCCCCCCCCCCCCCCCCCCCCCCCCCCCCCCCGTGAACATGGAAACTCCACCCAGATGGGGATTCGAACCGGGAATCCCTAGCGCTGAGAGGCGAACGTGCTAACCACTAAGCCACCGTGCCGCCCTATTTATATATACAAAAGTAGAAATAAAATGTTAACAATAAGCACAGTGAAATTAAACTAAAAGTACCAGAAATGTGTATTGTGGAAAGTAAACATAGCGAAAGTAAAGTGACATGTGCAGCAGTATGTAATATCTATTAAATAAATTATTATTATTTATATTTTAAATTTTTTAGGGAAGAAACCTAAGGAAGTAAGGCTCAGTGGGGAACTCATCCTCCTTAATCAGATTTCGGACCAATTTAAAGCTCAGAAGTGGCTGCGAGTGACTGTCATGCCCAAAAAAATCATCTTGTTGATAAACAAAGAAAACATTAACATAGTCAGACTGGTTTAATTCAACTGAATCGCTAAGGCCGGTGTGTCCACACTTTTCGGAGGTGGACTTTTTAGAGTGGACGGGTCATCGTGATCTACCAGGATTATTATCTTATCTTATTTTAAACTTTAATATTGAAGCCTGTTTACACTCATCATGTTCATTTGTGGACTCAGCTTCGGGTTGCCATTTTCACAGAAAGTGAAACACTTTCAAACACACTCCAGCAAATAGCATGGAGAGAACTTGGTTCTAGTACAGCCGTTGGCTCAAGGACATGGCACGCATTTCCCCTAACCACCCCCCCCCACCCCCTCCAACAACAACAAAAAAAAACACTTATAGGGCTGCACTGAACAACTAATCTAACAATTCTTTTTTTCGATTAGTTGATTCATCAAAACAACGTCCAAAATAATAAAAACCTTTGATGTTGAATTTTTTTTTTAATCAAACACAGTGCTCTTAAGGGCACAATGAAAAGACAGAAATGCTTTATCAAAGATAAAAAATCTCAACGACAAGAGATTCAATAATTCAGGTATAATATAAAGCATATTAAATTGCTGGTGAAACATTTTAAAATGAATATTTTTCAATTACTGAAATGTCTTATAATACTGGACATAAAAATGTATCTTTTTTCAAATAGTTTGCTTTTAAATGATTTAGACTTTAAATAACAATAAATCACCAGGTAACGAGTCGGTTTTTGGTGGAAAAAAATGGGATTGAGTGAACTGAACTGCACGTGACATGACATTTTATGGACTACATATTTTTTGTTGACTAAATGTGTGTGTGTATAAACTAGTGTGGACTGATTGCGATATATAAACATAGTGCATGAGCTGTATTAAGAAAAGCTGCATGTAGCTACACAGGATAACCAAGAAACGGTTAGTAATGCCCTACTAAAAACGGAAACACGTTAAATCTGAAAACAATATGCAAACACAGTTGTTTGTGTGTAAAGTGCTCCCACACTTTTTAGCTGCAGCGCTCCGAATGAATCCATCTTTTCGGTAGGTGCCGCCATTTTGTTGACGCAACAGCTATTTTGTTATTAAATTTTTTTTTTTTAAAGTTATGCAAATCAACGTCGACCTAGCTCATGTGTTGTCCCAGCCCTAGACACACAAAGCATACAGCACAAATGTACAACAATCCCTGTGAGCCGCATTCCCCTAAACAAGTGTTGCTATTGGTCGTAGTCATGGTAACCATACGCCAGTCAATGCCATTGACCTTCCCACCTTTATAAGCAGTTTAAATAGAATGTACATTCAAATGAGATAGGATGACGGCATGGGGGCGTAGCCTCACACGGGGGGGGGGGGGGGGTGGGGTAGAGGTCACCCGCACGGGAATAGAGATCAGTGGTGTAATAAAATCAGCAAAGTTAACCTCCTTATTTCCTCAAACTTATGGAGCAATCCGTAGTGATCTATCACCGTGCACATCCACATATTGGGCATGCCCGCCCTAAGGCATGTAGGCTACAACAGCAGCATGCCCTGTTTGGATAAGCTAAGGCTCAAGTAATGCAGCGGTTCTCACACCCGACACCTTGTACTTTAAAAGGCAGGACTTTATTCGTTCCACTGTGCAAAGATTAGAAAAAGCTGCTTTTCCCTTAACTGGAATAATGAATTGTGTGAATGTGTGTGTGTGTCCTGATTGCCCTCGAGCTGTGTTCTGCGCTAATAGTGACCCCCTGACCCGCTGTTATAGCAGCGCAGTTGTTGTTAGTGTTGCAACACCCACACACATCCCGAGAACGCGAAGGATGACGGCTCACTAAAAGGTTTTTTAGTGTGTGAATGATGCCTGTAGGTCATTTTCACCCCCTCCCCGTTAACACACACACACACACACACACACACACACACATATCTGCAGGATGCTGGAATCTGAGGAAGGTGTGTGTATCTGCATGTACATGAGCGAGAGAGTGTGCAAGTGAGTGTCAGGAAGGTCAGGACACGGACACCTGCCTCTGTCAGTGATGCACCTGCGCTCCCTCTCCTGAAGCCTGTGTGGAATGTAATGCTCTGTTTGGCACCTCCATCAGTTCTCCTCACCTCATTTCCTCACCCATTGTGTTCTGATTGCTTTTATTCCAATATTTTAGTACCGTTTTTCTATGCTGGCCGAAAACCGAAGAACAATCGGAGTGGAATGTGCAAACTAGTGGCTCGTCCACAGCCTTTTCTGCCTAATTACATCGTCCTGTCGCATCAGCATTGGCCATGTGTGTACGGTCATGAATGTGTTGTCTGAGTGGAGTATTGTGGGGTGGTGGGTATAGATGTCTTGTGTGTGGGTGTATAAGCAGAGTTGGGTTCATCAGTGATGGTTGGCCTGATGACACTAGCAGCTCATAGAGCTCTTATGTCGCTCTTTCTCACCTTAATTAACGCCACGGCTTCATGTGCACCTCGTACGTTTCTCTGCGGCTTGTATCGTTTTTTTTTCTTGTTTACGCTTGAACTTTATTCTCGGATTTGTGCTCCAGTTCTGTTGCTCTGCACTGAGCTGACTGACTGACTGATGCTGGGATATAAAATGGATTTATTCATCTATTCCAGATGCCCTTTTTTATTATTTTTTTATTTCCTTTGACATTTTTTAAAAGTCTGAATTCCGCAGCTTCCTTTTTTCAGAAACCACAGCCACTTTATTCTCCTTATACACCCAACACTGAGTCTCTACACCATCCATACGTTCACATGAATACATCCAGACTACACAATCAGTCCTCTTCCAAGACGTCATACTAAATTCATCCTGTTTTTTTCCTCCCTGTGTGTGTGTGTGTGTGTGTGTGTGTGTGTGTGGAAATGGCAGGTGTGTGACAGCAATGCGGCGTGTGTGCAGGGGTCATCGTTATATGACCCGACCCCAGTGTTGGTGACGGGGTCATGGAAGCGCCTGGGTCCTACTGTCACCAAGATTATCGTCCCTACACAGCTGGTAAAACACACACACACACACACACACACAGAGTTGCTATTGTAAAGACACTTTATGGAACCGGACTATTAACACTAGATTTCATTGAATAAATTCCCTGCTTATTATTGTATTTTTAAAAGCAGAAATGCTTAAATTTCTTAAACTTAAATATCTTGTTATAATATATGATCAATTAGCAAAATATATTAATTTCATAAATTTAATGAAATTTATTATTATTATGTATTTAATTTAATATCAACCTCAGTATTTACATAATCGCTTCATGCAGAAAGTTCTTATCCATTCATTATCTTCCACTTTATCCTCTACTAGGGTCGTGGGGGGGGTTCCCCATGCCCATGCAGGGGAGAACGTTTTGGCCGCTGGGCAGATACACCCAGGACAGGACACCAATCTATCACTGGACACACACTCACTCACACAGACTCACACAGAAAAAAATCCATGTTTTTTGGACTGTGGGAGGAAACCCACGCAGACGCGGGAAGAACATGGAAACTCCACCCAGATGGGGATTCGAACCTGAAATCCCTAGTGCTGAGAGGCGAACGTGCTAACCACTAAGACAGTTTGCCGCCCAAGTTATCACCATAACAATAATATATATATATAAAATCAGCCGGCATTACCAGAAAGTTTATTATTATCAGAGAGCAAAAAGTTCCGTTGGTCAAAGAAAGCAACCGTATTAACTTTTAATTTTAAACCTAATCTTTTTTTAGTTAAAGAAAATGCCAAACATCATGAAGCCATAATGCAATCGAGAGAGCTTATAAGGACTTCTATAATAACCAAATACAATGTAAACGTGAGAATATCAGATTAGACAGTGAGGGTGGGGGCAACATTCAAACATCACGTTTTTTAATTAAATTTTGCCCTCCGGCATCTTTCTTTTTTCTTCCCAATTTATTTTTATCTTTTAAATTGCTGCATTATTATGAACAGCAGGTGTGTGTTTATTTTAATAATACAACCAAGTTTCCTGCTGTTGGAATATTTAGTCAAATCAGTTTTAATCTTATTAAATTCCTTTCTGTCTCTCATATTGTCTGCTTTGTATTTCATCCATCCATTATCTTCCGCTTTATTCTCTATTAGGGTTGCGGGGGGGGGGGGGGGGTAGTTGTTCCCCATGCCCATCAGGGGGGGAAAGTTTCGGGCGCTGGGCAGATAGACCCAGGACAGGACACCAGTCTATCACTGGGCACACACTCACTCACACAGACACACTCTATATGGGGCAATTTGATAATGCAATTGACCTTGATCCTTATTTTTGGACTGTGGGAGGAAGCCGGAGAACCCGGAGGAAACCCACGGGGAGAACATGAAAACTTCACCCAGATTGGGAATCGATCCCTAGCGCTGAGAGGAGAACATGCTAACCACTAAGCCACCTGTATTTTATTAATTAATTAATTATTCAATTTTTTTCTTGACCCTGTCAGGTTGTGCGTATGTGTTTGCGTGTGCCCGCGTGTTGAGCGTCGGCTCCGATGAGAATGTCTGAAGCTGTTTTGGAGGAGAGAGGCTGCGGCATGATGAAGGTCTTGGAGAACGACGGCCCTCCCGAAAGGCACAGCCCCCCTCACCCCCTCAAACATGACGCCTCGCCCCCGCAGCTCCAAGACCACGCGCACAACGAGTGCATCCAGGATCAGAGCTGCGCTGACCCTAGTAACCAATTCCAGGTAAGTGTGGGCGGGGCCGGGTTCTAGAGTTAAGGAGCTGGACTGCGGTTACCTTCCTCTGCCTTAAAGGCACCATTTGCATAAAGTAATTTTGCATGAATTAAGCCAAAATGGACATCAGATACATTTTGAAGCTTAAAACATTAAGCTCACCTCCTGGATGTGAAAAGCGTGGCATTGAGGGAAAGAGACAGGAGTGCTGGGAGCCAATAGGAGGCTGAATTTGGCACTGCCGCCGTATAATTGGCTCCAAGGAACCCATAGGGGCTGGATAATCTGAGGCTGAAATCCCGCAGGCTTATCCACAAGCTTCCGGCATGCGGTGGTGTCTTTCCAAGTGCATCCGTCCCTTTCTCTCGCTCTCCCCGTCTCGGTGTCTTTCCACCATCTGTCATTGGCACCAAGTCGGAGGAAGTGAGCCAACCCCTCCCCTTCACACCTCACTGATGTCCCCCCCCCCCCCATCACACACCTTCTGTCTCTGGAACAGTTCACCTACTGTACTAATACAGTACAAGCAGACATATCACTATGTCCTCCTTAAATGGATTGATCGAACCCAATTAACACCTTAATGGACGATCTATAAGCCGTCATCAAGCTGATGATTAAAATGAATCAATTACTGAACCTCGCGTTGCAGAAATAACGTTCAGTCGCGGTAAATTCAATCAGATTCCTGGAAGCTATCAATTAAAAGGCAGACGATATAAGATTTTAATGTTGCTTTCAAAGAACAATTGAGTCCTAGAAGGAAGCAGGGCATTTTTTTAAAAGCAAACCTGCCCTTTATGAGCAGAGCTGACTCGCTGGAACTCGCTGTAAATAGATAAAGATAAATAGAACCCACGTTTTCTAAATCTTCAGTTAAAATAAACGGTTGTCATCTCATTTTACTTAAGCCTTTAACATTAATAGTCAGCGAGAAGACGGGTTATTTTCAACCATGTCCTTAAATATCAACAGATTTAAACGTTGATGCATGGAACCCTCCGCAAAGCGCTGATGAGTGCAGTTTTATTTTCTCACACCCGTGGTGGGATCCATGGCGAGCATTGTACGATCGACCGGACGTATCAAGCCCGCCTGAAGAGGAGGGTCTGCTGGGATTATTACCACCCCTATATGTTTATCTTTGTGTCTGGTAAAAAAAAAAAAAAGTACCCACTTTCCGTTATCTTTTTAAGCTGGAACATTGCGATGACAACGCATAAATCAGTTAAAAAATTACCAATTAATTAAGTATCCGTCCTTCCGCTTTACTACTAGGCACACGGGGGGTTCCACATGCCCATCCAGGGGAGAACGTTTCGGGCGCTGGGAAGATGCACCCAGGACAGGACGCACTATATGGGGCAATTTGGAGCATTCAATTGACCTTGATCCATTTTTTTGGACTGTAAGAGGAGCTTCAACGCTCACAGATTTAATGATTCGGCAATTTTTTTGTGGCTGGAAAAATACGCTAATCATCAGAAAGCCGGGAATCCATTAACTTCCGCTTAATCCTCTACTAGGGTCGCGTCAGCAGGGGGGGTGGGGTTCCCATGCCCATCCAGGGGGAGAATGTTTCAGGCGCTGGGCAGATACACCTAGGACAGGGTGCCAATCAATAGGCAGACACACACTCTATGGGGCATTTTAGAGCACTCAATTGACCTTGATCCATGTTTTTGGACTGTGGGAGGAAACCAACACAAACATTAGGAGAACATGAAAATTCAACCCAGATTGGGATTAGAACCAGGAATCCCCAGGGCTGAGAGGAGAACATGCTAAGTAAGCCATCCTGCTGCCCCCAATTAATTAAATGATTAATGATAATTCATTAATTTCGTTTTCTATGGATAAATTGGCCATTTTATTCTTCCCAAGCAGAATTAATTTAGGATGAAGTAATTTAACACAGAATAGAGGTGGTTTAAAAAAAATATGAATAATAATTTGCTTGTTATCTATACCTTTCCTGCAACAAGCTCACGTTTCAGCGTTTACTCTGCTGGACATAGTGTTTCATCGGTCCGGGTGCGAGTGTATAACCAGCGATCATGGTGTTACCAAAGACCAATCCGATTCAGGTTGAGGTTGGCGTTACAGCTTCCTGCTGTGCTGTATGCGAAGAAGTGTTAATGCGGGGAATAAAACAACAAATGTTTGTCCATTTTTACTTTCAGCTGTCCTCCCCAGCGGGTCAACCAATGAGACGCTCGAAGGTACCTCGTCCGTTACTGCATGTCACGCATGACCGACCTCCGCGGTGGCATTAGTCTGATCATTTTGATTTCATTTTGGCAAGAAAATATTTAGTCATTCGAATAGTCGGTGGTTCTCAAACTTTTCATCCATTATCCTCCACTGTGGTCGCGGGGGGAGGGGGGCGCGTCTCCCATGTCTTTACAGGGGAGAACGTTTTGGCTTCTGGGCAGTTACGCCCAGGACAGGGCGCTAATCTTTCGCTGGACACACACTCCATATGGGGCAATTTGGGGCATTCATTGTACCTTGAATCCATAATTTTGGACTGTGGACATGGAAACTCCCTTTGGGATTGCTAACCACTAAGCCACAGTGCCGCTCCTTTTAAGACCGTGATGTACCATCCATTATCAAACCAGTCAAGTTTTTCGGCACAGATGACACATTAGATGTGCGTGTATATTAAATCTATATGTTTCATTGGGAATAAATCACGGGATAGAGGTGTTATTAGGCATGACGTGTAGCATGGTACAGTTACGTCTCTTTCCCATGCTTTAGTCACAATAATACACAACCTTGTGTCTTATTGCTTTAATAAAATGCTTACAAACACTCTATAATAGAGTAAAAATCCATCATCGTTAGTAATCTGGTCTTCTGTGATGTCCGAACGCTGCTCACTGAGTAACAGGATTCAGGTATCTCTACCAAACTAAACCAAAACAAATTAAAAGTTTACAGTTTATAATAAAATACATCAGGAAAATGATGTACTGTACTGTATATCCTTAGCATTATCTGTACCCCCACAGTTTGAGAACCACTGGTCTAACTAACCTAAGCTTTTGAATGTTCTACACAGATGATATATCCTTTAATAGCAGGACCCGCAGCCTCTGCTTTAGGTGGTTGACTGATTTAGTAGCATTTATTTATTCATGTGCTTGCCTAGCCTGGTGGTGTGGTGCAGTGCTGCATTATTATCTGATTTCCTTATAGCATACTACCAGCTCTAAATTGCCCCATATGGAGTGTCTGTGTGACTGAGTGAGACCAGCGCTAGATTGGCGTCCTGTCCTGAGTGTATCTGCCCGGCGCCTAAAATGTTCTCCCTTGGATGAGCATGGGGTACCCTCAAATCACAGAACCTTGTGAAGAGCTGAGGACTTGAGCTGAAACACCATGGCATCCTAATTGTTTTTGTCGGCGCTTTTGTTTGAATCGCCATCTGGGTGGAGTTTCCATGTTCTCCCCGTGTCCACGTGGGTTTCCTCCGGGTTCTCCGGTTTTCTCCCACAGTCCAAAAACATGGATCAAGGTCAATTGAGTGCTCTAAATTGCCCTATATAGAGTGTGTGCCTAGTGATTGGCACCCTGTCCTGGGTGTATCTGCCCAGCACTCCTAAACGTTTTCCCCTGGATGAGCATGGGGAACCCCATCCCACCTCCTGACGCGACCCTAGTAGAGGATTAAGCGGAAGTTAATGGATGCTTGGTCCAATCCCGGCTTTCTGGTGATTAGTGTGTTTTTCCAGCCACTAAAAAAATTGCCGAGTCATTAAATCCATGAGCGTTGAAGCACTGTGCTCGTTCCTGCAGCCTAATGAACGACAAATGGAGTATTTGATTGCAAACGGTCTTGCAAGTGTTAAAAAAAAAAAGCAACTCGAGAGGGCAAATTACCCTCGTAAGTGTGTTTTAATGGCGCCATAATGAAGGCAGCACTCAAGTGTTTGAAGGGGGGGGGGGTTCTGAACGTTGTGTTCTTCCCCAAGAAATGTGTTTAATTTTATGTTTAAAAACAATTATTGAATTTATTATTTGCTGTCCCTCTGGTTCTGTGCATCCCGAATAAACCGCATGGTTGTGTATTTACTGCTCGTCATGTCAGCTGAAGGACGCCGCTGCAGCCGTGACGCCCCTCATAGCGCGTTGTGTTGCATGTTCGTCATATTGGTGGTTGTTTGGTTTAATGATGAGCGTCTTTTATTTTATATATTTATCCATTTTCTTTATTTATGCTGTCATGTTTGTTTCCCCGTCGACGTCTCGACAGCCCGAGCTTGTCGTGCCTGGTTGTTCCTTCGCACCCTGCATTCGCCGCATCTCGTTTCCAGAGTCGTTGTCTTGCGTCGGCTGCCGTTCGGTGTTCCGTGATGACCTTCAAAGCGGATTTTCCGATGTTGACAGACAGCCGCGGGGTAAACAGCGCGATGCTCGGGTGCTTTTAAAAAAGAAAAAAATGAAAAAAGCCCCCGCCTGTCTCGCTGACCTCTGAAAATCCGCCTGCTCGGGCTTTCTGTGCGTTTGGAGTCTAACCGGGATTCGTCTGCTTTAGTCCAACGGCAGAGTTAAACTAGTCAGGAGCCTGGCAGTGTGTGAAGAGACCTCTCCACCCGCCATCGCCGAGCCGCCACATCAGGTAAAGTAGGCACGGGGCTACGGGTACTATGAGAACGTCGAATGTGCGTTTATAGAGAGCAGTACGACTTCACCGACCTCGTTGAATGCATCATTTAACGCTGTAGCTTTGATTTAACATTACGAGAATCCCGCTTCAGCCCACATCCTGTCCCCTCAGTAGGCCTTTAAGAGTAGGATCCTAACCTTCACGTTTGGGTGGTTAACTATAATTAATAATTATAAAAAACGAATTAATACATAAGGTTTCTGTGCTCATCACTGAAATGAGTTGCAGGTATAGTAACAACACTTTGGTTATAAAGTACAGTATACACTGGTTGGCCATGTTTTTAGAAGTGCGTTCATGGAGCATGCCGCCTAGTGGTGTAATGCCGTACTGCGTTATTATCGACTCCGTCAGAGGTGTTAAGTGTGGAGAATGAATACAAAGAGTATTCAAAACGTATTTCTCTGACCGTTCTATAGTCTTGTCGTATGCTTGTGGTTAAGAAACCAGCCTTGTGACCACAGGGGTCCCGGTTCGATTCCTGGTCCCACCAAGTTCTATGGCTGAAGTGCCCTTGAGCAAGGCAACTAACCCAAATTGCCCCACAAACACCGGGCACCATGTACAGTTGTCCAGCAGCACTGCTGTGTCTGATCCACTCGTACCAACAAAACATACTCCAACACACCACCACCATGTCAGTAACATGGCAACACTACATAATGCCTCCTCTCTCTCCCTCCCTCTCTCTCTCTCTTTCTCTCTATCTATCTATCTATCTATCTATCTATCTATATATACTTTTTTTTTTTTTTTTTTTTTTTTTTTGCAGGCCTTTTTTTATTAGGTACAGCTTATTGTTGCTTCACTTACCATATAGACAGACTTTGTAGTTCTACAGTTCTATTCTGTAGTCCATCTGGTGAAGTTGTAGGCTTGTGGTTAAGGAACCACAGGGGCCCCGGTTCCATTCCCGGTCCCACCAAGTTCTATGGCTGAAGTGCCCTTGAGTGAGCAACTAAGCCAAATTGCCCCACAAACACCAGGTGCCGCATACAGTTATACAGCAGCTGCTGTGTATGATCCACTCGTGCCAACAAAACGTACTCTAACACACCACCACCATGTCAGTAACACCAACACTCCAGAACCATATACCAACACATCCACCACCATAATACCTGTGGGGGTCCTAATCAAAGCACTTATGCGCTTTCTCTCACCCCCCCTCTCTCTCTTTTCTCATTCTCTTTCACTGCAGGATGTGTTTAATGTGAAGGACCAATTCTTTGACCTCCACAGTGAGGTACTATTAGGGTTTTGGGTGATTATATGAGTGGATCAGACACATAGTATGTCTATACACCTCCATATCAGTATCACTGCAGTACTGAGAATCCGCCTCTGTGGAGGTTCTGATCATCGGGGAACATACTGAAGCGGACTCACAAATTATACAGGGAATCGGTTGGACTACAGAATGGCATTTTAGAACTACAATTCCCTTTGAAGAAAACTGCTGTTACAGTGTAGTGTGTGTTTATCATGTAGCCATATAAGTATGCTGCTTGTTTTTGTTGTGAATATGGGATGACTGGCACTCGGTTCCGAACTCTTATAGAGCGTGTCGGCGGAGTTGGCACAGCCAGATAACATCACTAACAATGACCCTCATAAAGAAAGAGCAGGGAATCGGCCATAGCTACCGAAGGTTTTCTTCCATGCAAGTGCGGTCATGTGCCCCCCCCCCCCCCCCCCCCCCCATAGCGAAGGCTCGCTGTGTAAAAAAAAAATTTAAAAATCGCAAAAACAGCCGAATGTCATTTTTAGTCATGATGGCAGAGAAACAGCTCCTCAGGAGTCCCTCTCCCAACCTCAGCAGTCCACTTTGTAATTGAGGTCAGTGTGTTGGCTTGAAGCGGGAGTCTGTTGTGAAGAGATGGACGTGTGTGTGTGTGTCCCCCCCCCCCCCCCCCCCCCCCCCCCCCCCCCCCCCCCCCCCCCCCCCCCCCCCCCCCCCCCCCCCCCCCCCCCCCCCCCCCCCCCCCCCCCCCCCCCCCTGTTACTAGAAATGATAAAAGCTGCAAACCGGCACCGGCTTTGATTAAATTTCGGGGGAAAATACAAATATAACCCACTTGCATTTGCATACAGCCAAGTCCACATGTCTGCAGAGCTTTTGTTTTATGTTTTTTTCACCCCCCCCCCCCCTCATAGCTCCAGGAGATTGTAGATTCCAACGTAAAATAAAGGGAAGGAAAATTTATGAGAGGAGAGAGAGACACTAATATATTTGGGTTTGGGAGGGGGAGGAAGAGATGCCTACATGAAGGGTGGGTGGGGGGGGGGGGGTAAACAAAGCAAAGAGCACTGGCCGGAGAGAAAACAAAGACCAGACAGGAGCCAAATGGGGGGGCAGAGATATTTCAAAGCCGTTTCTTTGCTCTGATAAAACGTAGGTGAACACGAGGCCAACGTATAAAATAAAAAACCTAAAAAATAAAAACATATGATACTCAAAATGTATCATGAAAATGACTTATATGAAATAAAATTAGAATGGAAGAGAAACGGTGGCTTAGTGGTTAGCATGTTCTCCTCTCAGCACTAGGGATTCCCAGTTCGAATCCCCATCTGGGTAGAGTTTCCATGTTCTCCCCTTGTCCACGTGGGTTACCTCCGGGTTCTCCGGGTTTCCTCCCACAGTCCAGAACCATGGATCAAGGTCAATTGAATGTTCCAAATTGCCCCATATAGAGTGTTTGTGTGAGTGAGTGTGCCCAGTAATAGATTGGCACCTCCCCCCCCCCCCCGACCCTAGTAGAGGATGCAGCAGAATATAAAGTATGGATGTAAGAGAAATAAATTCAGAGAAAAGCAGAACGGAGGACTAAATAAAAGCCAATGGTTAAACGAACTGTAAATATTATTGACCAGGCGTGGCCAACACGTCGATTGCGATCGATTGGTCGATCGTCATGGATCACTCCACAGGTTGCACTTATCAGCGTTTTTATTACAGCATCTCAAACACTGAGTCGTTCTGCATCGCGACCTCTGACCGCGTCTCTCTCGCTCTCTCTCTGTCCTCAAAACTGGCGTGAGGCCACGCCCCCGTGCCTCAATACCGTCTCATTTAAATGTACGTTCCATTCAAACTGCTTATGAAGGTGGGCGGGTCAATGTCATTGATTGGCGTACTGTTACCATGACCTATTTGTAACCAATTATTATAACCACTTCCCATCAAGCATTGCATCCGGTTCTACTGTATGTGTTGTATGTTTTAGGCTTTTATTAATGTTCATGTTCTGTTTGGAGTAATGCAGATCACAGTATTGTACTGTATACTGTGTGTGTTTGCTCGTTTGGATGGGATGGGATGGGGGGGGGGGGGTTTGCCATTTAGGGGAACCGTGTGTGATGTCCTTGAGCCAAAGGCTGTACCATGTTCTGTCCTTGCTATTTGCTGGAGCGTGTTTAATAGAAGAGCAATTTCTGTGATAATGGCAACCCGAAGCGGAGTCTTTTCTATGCTGATTCCACGATTTGAATATGAGGAGTGTAAGCAGGTTGTCCACTGGAAAAGAAAGTAGATCTCGGGTCAAACGTGTGGGCACCGTGTAAAATCAGAAAGATTGCAGGGTCTAGAACCGATACTTCAACAGCAGAATTGGTGCATCAGGTTTATTGAAGAAGCAGAACTTAAATTTCCTGTTCCGAGGTTAATGATCATCCCTGATCCTCGTCCTGTATCCTCGGGGTTCCGACGTTTTTAATACGCTTCCGAAAGAGGACGCCGTGGTTCTTTGTGAACGTGGAGCCGACCCAAGGTCCTTAATCAGTTAAACGTCCTTGAACGTGTGATTGAGATTTCCTCCCCCGAGGATGACGGCGTCTATTCATAGCTCATTCTTTCTCGCTCCCGCCATCTTTCTGCTTTTATTCGTCCGTCTTCAACTTAATTCCTCGCGCTGACTTCAGTGAGCTCAGCACTCACTGTGCTTTCTGCCAGGAGTGGAGTGCGGTGGGGAGGGAGGGGGGTGCGGTATCCTGATTGATGGCAAGATTGTTGCTTGCCTTATTTATTTTATTTCTAAAGGGGCATAATAACACGGTGTCCTTGAGCGAGACGGAGGACAAAGATCTCCCCGAATATCTGTAAATGTGGCTCCACCTGCCTGCTTTCTTCCTTCATGTTCTACAACGTGCCATAAAGAGGACCTGATTCACTCTGGAAATGTGCGGGTTGAAGTACGTTTTGAGTTGATGGTTGTTTATTCTGCCTTCTACAGAAAATATTGGCTTTTCAGGTGAAATCCCATGTTTTATTGATTTTTATTTTATTTTTTTATTTTTTCTTTTTTTTTTCTATTAGAATGAAAATGAGTTTTCTACAGGGAATGAATCAGTCTGTAGTTTGATACACAGCCAGCGTTACCGTACTGATATTACGATGTGATCGTGTTCGAGAAGAAACAAATAATGTGACCAGTGTAAACCCAATGGAGCGCCTAGGATTTTAAAGATTACGTTTTTTTACTAAAGTTTTTAATCAAATTCAGTGAAAACTACATTTAAATTGTCATCTAGCTGATGCTTTTATCTGAACGAGAGGAAAAATAGTCACCGAGACCTCATTTTGAGGTTTTAAGTTCAATGACTGCATTGAAATGCTTATGGTGAGGCTCAGGACGAACACTGTACCGTGGTAAAAATTATAAATCTACGCAAAATATACTCAAAGTATAAGCACGAGACAATTTTCGGTGTTTTTTTCTTCAGAGCTCGCACCAGTGCAACCATTCTATTGCCGAAAGTGGTATAGGATATGTTCTTTTTATTTTTTATTTTTTTATTTCATTAATTAATTTATTTATCATGAGGTACTGTTGACCTGATTAATTATAATTAAGTTAATAATCAATTAATTATTTTTCTCCTATCGAGCAGATGTTTTCTATCATTAAAACATCTTCCTGTGCACTAGCTGTACCGATGGTACGATTGTCTCGTAATAATCATAAAAAGAGCCCGAAATCAGAGGCACGATGTACCGTTTCTTATGTTTGTTATTTAATTTGAACACAAATTAACTTTTTTTTTATTATTATTATTATCATAAAAAGATAATGCAGAGCTTTTGCTTACACATAGTAATTAAATATTTTTGTTAAAAGAAATAAGAAGAAAATCGTAATGAAATCAAATTTGTGTCATTTAAATTACATTACTGGTGGCATTCATTCATTCATTATCTCCCGCTTTATCCTCTATTAGGGTCGCGGTGGGATTCCCCATGCCCATCCAGGGGAGAACGTCTCGGGCGCTGGGCAGATAGACCCAGGACAGGGTGCCAATCCATCGCTGGGCACACACTCACTCACTCACTCACTCACTCACTCACACTCTATATGGGGCAATGTGGAGAACTCAATTGACTTGATCCATGTTTTTGGACTGTGGGAGGAAACCGGAGAACCCGGAGGAAACCCACGCGGACACGGGGAGAACATGGAAACTCCACCCAGATGAGGATTCGAACCGGGAATCCCTAGCGCTGAGAGGCGAACGTGCTAACCACTAAGCCGCCCCATTACTGGTGTATCCATTAAAAAAAAACAAACACTATTATTATTATAATTTTTTTTCACTTTGTCTTCCATGCGAGTTCTGCCACTGAGTCTAAAGTTCTGGCTATTGGCATAAAATGCATTTCTCTGCTGAATGTAGTTATGACGATGTTGGGGGTTATGATTAAGTGGAACATTTTAATTCATGATTGACTCATCTCCACTATGGATTAGTCATTCTTTTTTTATTATGTTTGTTGAACTTTACACACTTCCAAGGTTGCCGTTCTTGCTTCTAAAGGTGTGTCCTCACGTTTCTGGCCCAAAATCCACTTTTTCCAGTGGACAGGTCATCGTGATCTACCAGGATTTATATATCTTTAAGCATTCACTCTAGTTTCCCTGGAACCACGAAGAATTTCGGTGTGCGTGTGTGAGCGCAGATCCCCCGCTCCCCTGCCACTTAGTGCCCATTGTTACGCCAAATAAAATCAAGGCGCAGCTGAATTATTGTTTTCAATATAAACTAAAATAAAGTACGACTTCTAAAAATAAACTTAGGTACGTCTATATGTATGTATGTCTACATTTAGAAGTAAGAAGTCCGTTTGCAGTAAAATTAGTTATAATGTCTGTAGATATCTTTCATTTTATTTGTAGTCACTGAAAGTATGTTCAATTTCACTAAACTTTCATTGCAGCATGTCGGTTATTGCATCGTATTAGGCTGAATTTCAAGGCATTTGAAAGCAGTTTTTAGCTAGCGTTTCACCTGTGAGGCAGAGGGGATGGATGGTCTGTAGGTCGTTATGCAAATGATTAGCTGCACACATTATGATAATATTGTGATATCAACGTAGAAAAGCCTTAGTTGGGTTGCCATTTTCACAAAAATTACTTTTTTATTTAACACACTCCAGCAAATAGCATGGAGCGAACTTGGTTCTATTTCCCCTAAATGGCAACCCCCCTTCCACCATTCCACCCAAACAAGCAAACACACAGCATATAGTACAATACTGTGCCACGCATTCCCTCAAACAGAACATGAACATTAATAAAAGCCTAAAACATAGGACACATAGAACCTGGCTGCAAGGCATGCTGGGATGTGGTTATTATAATAATAATAATAATAATAATAATAAGTGGTCATAGTTATGGTAACGGTACTCCAGTCCGTGACATTGACCCACCCACCTGTATAAGCAGTTTGAATGGCATGTACTTTTAAATGAGATGGGATTGAGGCCTCACACCGGTTTTGGGATTATTGAGAGACTGTGGAGAGCAGAGTTGCTGGCATGGGGATAAAGATTGTGTTTCAGAACGACTGAGTGTGTGTGTGTTTGTGTGTGGAAGTGCTTCCAATACTGTGCTGTACTGAAAGCGCTGAATAAGCGCAGTTACCGTATTTTTTTCTGAAACCTGTGGAATGATCCATGGCACTGTGTGATTGGACGTATTGGGCACGCCTCCTCTCCATCAACTATAGACTATCCCAGCTTTTTGTGACCCTTTTCTTCCAGAATGAGTGAATTTCTCGCTCATCTTTGTAGTGTGTCTCACACAAAACCTCTTTTCAAAAAAACGATGAAAATCTGAGCTCAGTCATAAATTTGTGGATAAGCAACCAGCCTTGTGTCCTGAAAGTCTCCCGGTCCCACCAAGTACTATGGCTGCAGTGCCCTTGGGCAAGGCACCTAACCCCAATTGCACCCTGGGTGCCTTATATAGGGCTGGCCACTGCTCCGGGCACGTGGCCAGCCAACATCATCTATCAATCTTTAAGGACTGGTGATTAATTAGAGAGTGAGTAACACACTCTATAACAGCAAGACATTCCAACTTCAAGGTGAAGCAATAGTGTGAACAAGAGTTGATGTATTATATAAGTGATGAACTGGCTGATGACCGTTAGTCAGTGCCCGTATATGGATATAAATGTAGGGATAGAGATATACTGACCTGCTCACTACTAACAGTAAAATCGTGTATCTAGAACACTGGGAGAACCAAATTTAGGCCCACAGTGGACTCGAATGCCTTGGTGTATTAACAAGGGAGTATGAACTAGAACCCTAGCTCACGAGCATCAGAGATCCACAGCATTATTGGATCCTGAACCAGCCCTGTCTCAGTGACCGCAGTCTGGCTCTGGAGACAGACAGACAGACAGACAGACAGGCAGGTAGGAAAATTCCTGGTTGCCCCGCGAGGATTGATGCTGTGGTCAGTGTGAGAGCGGAGAGGTGGAGTCAGAGATGCTCATCCTTTTTCACTGTCCAAAATTTCAAATGGAGACAATTTTGCACACATTTAATCAGCTGGTTCCAAATTACCAATCACTTACAGAATTGGAGCAATTACAAATCCTACTGGGAGAGGGGCACACAGCGCTGCTCAGTATGCATCAGTGCTTCAGCTCCTGAGAGACCGTGGGTGTCATACAGTGCGTGCGCACTTTACATTTAATTTATATTTATAAATGTAAAGATATCTATAAATAAGTTCTTGTGTAAATTTGATGAATCTGTATTGTAATTTTTGATTTCTACTTTTCTTTTTTTTTATTTCTACTTAATTCTTTGGCTTATTATTATACATACATACACATATACACACACAATACATATGTGTGTATATATATATATATATATATATGTGTGTGTGTGTATATGTTTAGTTTTATGAAGTAATAACCAGCATGTTAAAGTCCTATGATGCCCCACTGTTGAACCCCTGAACACCCTGATGTGGTATTTCATACTCCCTTGTTAATATATTCATTCATTCATTATCTCCCGCTTATCCTCTATTAGGGTTGCGGTGGGGTTCCCCATGCCCATCCAGGGAAGAACGTCTCTGGCGCTGGGCAGATAGACCCAGGACAGGGCGCCAATCCATCGCTGGGCACACACTCACTCACAGAGACACACTCTAAACGGGGCAATTTTAAGAATTCAATTAACTTGATCCATGTTTTTGAATTGTGGGAGGAAACCGGAGAACCCGGAGGAAACCCACGCAGACACGGGGAGAACATGGAAACTCCACCCAGATGGGGATTCGAACCGGGAATCCCTAGCGCTGAGAGGCGAACGTGCTAACCACTAAGCCACCGTGCTGCCTCCCTTGTTAATATATATATATATATGTTAATATATTTCTTTTATATTTATATTATTTTTTCCCACCCCCTATCCAAACCTCTAGATCAGATTTCATGACCTGATGGAAGGTCAGATTTCAAATCTAAATCAAAGTCTCTCTCTAACATTGTGTTCAGTGTTCGTCTCAGACTCTTCAAACCTTAGCAGTTTTGTTTTCCCAATATTTTCTGTACAGGACAAAATTCATTTGGAGCTCAGTCAGACTTTAGAGAAGGAGGAACCTGCCAGCAGGGATGAAGAACACATTGAGAAGAGCCTGGAGAAGTGCGAGCGAGTCGACAAACTGCAACGAAGATCACTGTCAAGAGGTGAGTTTATCAAGCAGCCGGAGCGATGTTCCTACAGCCCACGTCGTACCCGTTACTGTAGTGAGTGTGTAGGCTCACCACAGACACCTCTGTAACCGACACTGTTGTGAGCATTTGCGCCTCTGCAACTTGCGGTTGAGCAAAACCACATATCGACTTCCCCTGCTGATCTTGCCTCTGATTGGTCCATGACTGTGCTCGTGAAATCCGTGCAGGTCACATGATTATTAACCAAAGTGATGTGTTCAACCACAGCTGCACCGGGGGTAAAGACACAAAGCACACTTCAGGTCAAGGGGCAAAGAGAATAAACATGTGCTTCTGTCACTGTCTCTTTACATCACACATGTCCTCTGTGCTGAGAGGAATTTCATTATAATTTAATGATTACTGGCACCTCTGGTACAAACACACTAAAATGGTGCTGCATTATCCAACAGTTTGAAGTGTGTGTTGGCAGATTACATTTTTTGTAACAGTCCAGATGGAGGAAGCGGAATTTATTCTGCAGTTTTAACTCGCTGTCTTCTCTTCCTGTCGCTGTCTTTCTCGCTCCATCGAGCTCGCTCTCTCTCTCTCACTTTGGCACTCTCATTCTCTTGCTTTGGTTGTCTGTCTCCGGCGCTCTCTCTCCGTCTCTCTCATTCCGTCTCTCTCGCTCTCTCTGTCTCGTTGTGGTTGTCTGTCTCCGGTGTTCTCGCTCTGTCTCTCTCGCTCACGCATTCACTCTCTCTCTCGCAGTCTTGCTTTGGTTATCTCTCTCGCTCCAACACTTTCTCTCTGTCTCTCTCGCTCTGGTTCTCTCTCTTTCTGGCTGTCTCTCTCTCTCTCTCTCTCTCTCTGTCTCTCTCTCTCTGGTTGTCTGTCTCGTGTGCTCTCTCTGTGTGTCTCTTTCGCTCTGTCACTCTCTCTCTGGTCTTTAGCGCTCCTTCTCTTTCTCACGCTTCGGCGCTCTCTCTCTCTGGTCTTTCGCACTCTCTCTCTTTCGCTCTGGTGCTCTCTTTCTCTCGCTCCGCCACTCGATCTCTCGCAGTCTTGCTTTGGTTATCTCTCTCGCTCCAACGCTTTCTCTCTGTCTCTCTCGCTCTGGTTCTCTCTTTTTTTTCTGGCTGTCTCTCTCTCTCTCTCTCTCTCTGTCTCTCTCTCTGGTTGTCTGTCTCGTGTGCTCTCTCTGTGTGTCTCTTTCGCTCTGTCACTCTCTCTCTGGTCTTTTGCGCTCTCTCTCTCGCTCCGCTGCTCTCTCGCTTTCACTCCGGCGCGCTCTCTTTTTCTCTTTCTCTCTCTCTCTCTCTCTCTAGTCTTTCACGCTCCTTCTCTCTCTCACTCTGGGGCTCTCTCTCTCTGGTCTTTTGCTCTGGCTCTCTTTTTCGCACCAGCGCTATCTCTCTCTCTCTCACTTTGGTGCTTACTCTCTCTCTCTCACGCAAACACGCATTCGTTCCTGTCTTGTTTCTCACAAACATGTTCCCTCTCTCTCTCTCTCACACATGTTCTCTGTCTCTGTTCACAGACCCCAGTCAGGAGTACACGGACTCCACAGGCATCGATCTCCATGAGTTTCTGGTTAACACACTGAAGAATAATCCTCGGTATGTTTCAGTGATGAGGTTAATCCCCCCTCCTCCTCCCCCTCCAGTTTTGATCATTAATTTCTCCCCCCGCGCTTTCACACCTGCTGGGCGACGCCACTGGGAGACGGCAAATCGAGCGTTGCTCATCTCCCCACAGACATGATGGTTATAACAAAGTTAATGTCTAAACTTCTTTTTCTTGTTGCTCCATCAAATCCACAGTCAGTTGTGTTCGGGTGGGGGGTGGGGGTTGGGGGTTGGGGGTGTGCTCTGGTGCCTTATCAAATAGTCACAAAATGTGTGTCCTTGATTTCCTTATCCCTGTAATTGGTGTGGAATGGAGATCTGTGTCACCTTAGCCGGCCGCTCTGAAATCTAGAATAGAATAGGAACCCCAAAAGGTGGACTGCTGGAGTGTTGAGATGTTTAGATGGCATTGAAATGGTTCTTTCTTTACATTAAAGAAGTGACGAGCTTTCAGATTAAGTGAGCCGTGTTAGCGTCAAGTTCAAGTAGTTTATTTCTATAGCGCTTTTTACTATAGTACATTTTTACAAAGCAGCATTGCAGTGCTAAAGGCCTTTAAACCCCCAAAGAGCAAACCGAAGCGACAGTGGCAAGAAAAAACTTCGTTATTTTAATATTTTAAGGATAAAATATTTTTTTTTTATTTTAAACCTTGGGAGGACCAAGGTTCAGTGAGGGACTCATTCTCTTTGAGCGGCCGGGCAGCATCAACAGTGTAGGACAGCCATGTACAGAGTGTGTGGTGATCATGTGACCCGTAAATTAACCCGAATTAAAAACTATACAAATTCATTGAATGCTTCCTGCAGGACTGCAGGTCCAATAAAAATCCAGGTTCCATGCAGTAATCATCGAAGTCGCAGTGCTTCACTAGAACCATGGATGCCCGAGCATCGAATAACAATCAGGTTTGATGAATTTACAGTATAGTTGGTTTTCTTCATGGTTTCTGACTTGTGACCTCATTTGTAAGTCGCTTTGGATAAAAGCGTCTGCTAAATGACTAAATGTAAATATAGAGCTGACGACACCTCCAGAAAATTAGCAACACCTCAAAAGAAACAAACAAGAAAAGCAGTTAGAGCTAAAAAAAAAAAAGCTCAGTATTTTAGTAATAACCAGAGTTTGATTGACACAGTGCATCATGTGATTCCGACATAACTGACTAGAGCAGCGGAACTAAAAGGTAGAGATACTGCAGGGTACTTAGTTGACAGGGCTTCCTGGAACAGCATCATTTCAGTGCCACACCCTATTCTAATGATGAGCTGGGTGAAAAGGTGAAATGCCAGCACAGACTGATCCCAGATCACCAACCCAACACCAGCAAGCCTGAGATCTACACTTTCATCTACAGGGAATTTATTAAAGGCAAAACTAAATAAATGTGTTTTTAATCTACTTTTAAAGATTGATCGAGATTCTAAATCATGAACAGTAACTGGAAGGCTATTCCAAAGTTGAGGAACCTTGTGGGAGAATGCTCTTCCACCAGCAGTGTTTTTTTTTTAATTTGTTCTGGGAGCTAAAAGCAAACCAGGACCTTAAGATCTGAGCTCGCATGTTGGTTTACACAGTTAAATCAGCTCAGTGAGATACTGTGGAGCCTGATGTAGAATTTTATCAACAAAAAACGCGACCCTACTAGAGGATAAAGCGGGAGATAATGAATGAATGAAAAAAAAAATGTTGTAGGCAATGTGAAACGTAACTGGTAGCCAGTGTAAGTTTGATACCGCTGAACTGATAGCATATAAATATTTATTAGAACATCTATTCAGAAGTGAATTACAGTAATCTAACCTTGAGGTAATCTAAGCATGATATAGTTTCCCTGCATCATGAGAATAATGAGCTCTGATGTCATTGCAGGGACCGCATGATGCTGTTGAAGCTGGAGCAGGACATCCTGGACTTCATCAGTAATAACGAGTGAGTTAATGATATCTCTATCTGTTCCATTTTCGTTGTTTTCCTTCTTCTGTCACAACATTCTCCAACTCACATCAGCATCACTCAATCAATACAAATCGATTAAATTGATTATGAAAAGTGTCGACAATGAATTTCGTTATCGATTCGTTGTGACACGATTTAAGTGTTACTCGCAATGTTGTAACCGCTTACGTCACCTGCAGCACTGAAAAAAAATATTAAGAGCGAGGCAGAGCGGGGGTGGAATCTGCGAGACAAGTTTAACAAAGTTGAATAAACTCTACAAATGAAACATGACCGCAGAATAAAGCTTTGACTTACGTCATCAAAACTACGGGAGCACTTCACACTTCACACAAATAAAGAACGTGGAACATGCGAGCTCAGCAAAAATGATTTTGACCTGCACAGAGCACCACGGTGATGATCCACCACCTGAAACTAAACATGTTGGAGTCACCCATGAGGATGAAGGAGCTGAACAGCAGATAAATCACTACAATATCCTGAGTTTCTTTAGTTTTTAAAGTGAATCATCGTAATGGTGCACTCACACTATGAGAACCAGAGCACGCTTCATGGAGAACGTGTGTTACTGTATATTTTTATTTAATTAGCTTAAGCAGTGTTTAAATACATACAGCTTGTACACAATGGTGGTAATTAATAAATTAGCTTCACATTTTAATTTTCTGATGGTATGAGTGAAGACACACTGCCCTCTATAGGAGTGAGGTGTGATGAATTGCATTTACAAGGGGATGAGGTAACATATTAGAGCGACTTAAGTAATTTTTTTACACACAGGGCTACATATTGTGTCAGTGTGTATAAGTGTGATGTGTGTTTAATTGCTCTTTGGGCTATTTGGATGCCATTAACTCATACTGTAAATAAAACCAGACATTTAATAAAGACATTTATTGATTTTTTTTTTATTTTAATTTTTTTTATCTGATTCATCAATTAATCGAAAAACTAATCAACTAATATCAAAATAATCGTTGGTTGCAGTCCTAGTTGTGATAGACCAGCAACCTGCTTCTTATACGCACTCCTGTCAGCATGAACTAGTTTATGCATCAGTAGTACTGTCATTACTCTAATTCTATTGCCGTTAATTACTTCATTAATTACAATTCCTGCTCCACTAAGAACTCCTATTTTATTCCCTTCAAATGATTCCAGAATTGATGTGTTGTGTCATTAATGAGCAAACGGATGCCATGAGAATTAGTCTGTTTAAAACATAGTGCTTTACTGCTTGAGCGAGAGTCTTCAAACCAGCAGGTTTTCTCATTGTATTAAGTTGCTGTGATTTAAAAAAGGAAAAAACATATGTCTATGTTTACAGTAAGACTTCTAAACAGGGCTTTGTCTTTGAATCAGGTCCCACAAGAAGAAGTTTCCACCTATGACATCATACCACCGGATGCTGCTGCACAGAGTGGCGGCGTATTTTGGCCTGGAACACAATGTGGACTCGAGTGGGAAATCGGTCGTCATCAACAAAACCGGCAACACCAGGATGTAAGTAGATCTATTGTTCCAACGCATGTAATCACTGCTTCATGCAAAATATCTAGTCTGGTTTTTAAAATGAACACTGACCTGGTTTAATTCCAGATTCTGTATCACTTTAAACTGCCATCTAGTGGCCAAATCAGAAAAACATCTAGAAAAAAACAGGGAAAATAATGTATTGTATGTCACACATTAATACAAATGTGAAGCGGTCAAAGGTGTGTGTTATTGTCGATGTCGATGACGGCTGGACAAATGCCACAGCCAATCAAATTTAAGGCCCAGAATTACCGATATTATTGCTTTTATAAAATGCTTACAAACACACTATATCAAATAAGGTTTGATTCATAAATGTGTTTATTAAAACAAAATCTGTAATAATCTGGTTTTTACCAACGTAATCTAGTCTGGTTTTTAAATGGAACGCTGATCCAGAGTTTAGATAGATTTACGGTTTATCTATTGATCAAATACTGCCATCTAGTGGCCAAATCACAGAACACAACAATTGGTTGCAGTTTATAAAAAAAAAAACAGGGGAAAATTAATTTGTATTATATACCACACATAAGTAATTATATGCAAAAATGAAAATGAAAAAAAAACAGGGAAAATAATGTATTGTATATCACACATTAATACAAATGTGAAGCGGTCAGACGTGTGTCATTGTGGATGATGACATTGTCACGACTGGACAAATGTGTTTATGAAACCAAGATTGTTATCTGGTCTTCCATGATGTAATCTAGTCCGGTTTTTACAGCAAACACTGACCCAGAGTAACAGATTTCCGGTTCCTCTATTGATTAAATACTGCCAAATCACAGAACACAGTTATTTAAACATCATGGGAAAAAATAATGTATTGTATGTCATTCAAGGCGGCACGGTGGCTT
>JAFMOD010001668.1:67312-77380 GCA_019802435.1 Corydoras maculifer
TAGTGTAGCTTCGTCTAGCGGCTCTCTGCCTCGTCCCATCTTGTCGTTACCTGTCCCAGCGGTGCCCGCTTTGGGCGGACATGTCCGGCTCGGCGCCGGTGACCCCGGCCCTCCGAGCTCCGCTGGGAACAGCACTGGTGCACATACTAACGCTAGTGCAAACACTAATCCAAGCTACTACCTCCTTCCTCTGGAGGCCTCCAGCGTCCCAGCCGGCAGCGTGCTGCTGAACCCTCAAACAGGTGCGTATCGCCTGTACAGTGCTGAGGGACAAGCAAACCTGTAGTTATTCTCCTCTTTAAGTCGAGGATCGTGGTAGGGTCCGAGTCCACTACCAAGCCCTAGAGCCATCGTCGTCAGAACTACACGCCGGGCCTAATATGGTACTGTTTAGAGGTTTTGATGTTTAGTGATCTGGGATTGGTTTAATTGGTCAGGTTGCAGCTTTGCAATGTTCTGAGCAGTGTCATTTATTCGAAACACCCTAAATGTACTGGATGACCAGGTTAGAACGTTGCTTTTCGGACTTGTATTACAGAACAGCTTGCCAGGTTTCATCAAATTGTAAAATGGAGATTTGACCTTTGAGAGTGTTTAACAATCCTTCCGCTGTATGGATAGAGTGGGCGAGAGAGCAAGATATAGCTATAGAGAGAGAGATGTGTGTTTGGGTAGATAGATATTAGAGAGAGAGAGAGCGAGAGAGAGAGGGAACAAAATATCATTTTATTGAAAACAAGACAACATGGGGCTTTTGATGAATATTAACACAAAACATTCTTTATAACAAAATATTGTTTTATTTTGTAAAAAAAAATAATAAAAAAAAATTGTCCCTTTAAATACACACACAGCAGACTATATATTCACAAGTTACAGTTTAAAACATTTGAAAATATACAATAGATAATATATAAATTATATAATATATTATATATAATTATAAATATATAAAAATAGAGTATATTCTAATAATCTGGTATATTACAAATAATCTGGTAGTATATTACAAATAATCTGGTAGTATATTACAAATGAAAAATGTAATGAGGTAAAGTGTCTGTCTGTTATCGTAGGTGGAGTTTAGGATTAGGGTCTAAACTATAAAATTAGCACAATTTAAATCCAAACTTTAGATCTGGATATGATTTGTTTATACACCAACAGGTTTGGTATTTGTCATGCCTTGTTTTTTGCTTGCTCTTACACAATGAAATGAATTGAACGGCATGCTGTTGGTTGAGGGTGGAGTGGTTGGAGGTGATAAGGCTGTGGAATACAGTTTCTATAACAGCAGCGGGATTTTTCGGAACATTTCTTGGTAGTGGACCTGGACTAATCTTACTGCAATTGCTGTATCCCTCTGTCCTTTTGCTTCTGTCACTTGAAGACTTCTTCCTGCTAACAGTACTCACTACTCTGCCTGATCTTCATTTCTGCTGTACTGCTGATTATACTATGTTTGAGCTTCAGCACGGTGTGCAGCCACTAATGAGCGTGTTCTCTATGAACAGGTCAGCCGTTTGCCAGTCCTGACGGAAGTGCCATTGTCTACAATCCCTCCATAATGCCGCAACAGAGGAGGGTGACACAACCGATGGGTCCTCCTCCTGCTCAACCCCCTCCACACCAGCCGGCCAATCACGTCATGACCCAGGTTACCTTCTAAACATTCTTAATAGAGATGAGTGGCGTGAGCTGTTTAGTCCGGCTGAAATACCGAAATGATGAAAGTCACTCTGTATTACACGGTCATTTTGCAGGAGGTGGTCATGTGACCCCGCACATCTTCACTTGTTCATGTCTTCTTGTCTTTCTTTATACTTCTTCAGACTTAAGATAGTTTCTTCTGTCCTCTGTTTCCATTCTCTCTCTCTCTTTCTGTTTCTTTCATGCAGCATTGTGGTCAGTGTGTGCAGTACTCAACGATCTCTTATCCTCCTCCGCTCCTGCCTGTTCCTCTAAACCAACACTACACTGTGGTACAGCTCTCTCTCCCTTCCTCTCTCTCTCTCTCGCACTCAGTATCTATCCGTTACATTGTGTCCCCGCTGTCCATTTTCTCCCCTCATGTCCTCCACAATGATTCAGAATACTTTAGGTATTCTGTCGTAACCTAGAAATTCACGGTTCGAATCCCCATCTGGGTGGAGTTTCCATGTTCTCCTCCTCAGCTTGGGTTTCCTCTGGGTTCTACGGTTTCCATCCACAGTGCAAAAACATGGATCAAGTCAATGGAGTTCTCCAAATTGCCCCATATAGAGTGTGTGTGAGTGAGTGTGTGCCCAGTGATAGATTGGCGCCCTGTCCTGGGTGTATCTGGCCAGCGCCTGTAACGTTCTCCCCTGGATGGGCATGGGGAACCCCCCCCCGCTACCCTAGTAGAGGATAAAGCGGAAGATAATGGATGGATTAATACTTTATAAGTGTGTGTATGTATGTATATATATATATATATATATATATATACACAAAAGGGGAAATTAAAAAATGAACAATAAGTGCAGTAAAATTAAACTGAAAGTTCTAAAAATACACAATAAAGTAAAAGTGAAGTAGAATGTGTATAGTGTGTAGTATCTGTTAATTAAAAAATTCAAAATATGTAGTGCACTGTGTAGCAGATGGTAGAATAATATAATACAATTCCGGCTCTGTGTTTCCACCCGCCCGCCGTATCCCTCGATAACGGTTTGAAACACATCCGTAGTTAAGAGCAAAGTTCCGTTACAGTTCGTTAATATTCAAATCGAACTCGTTGTCTTTAATGGCGCTTCGTGCATTTAAATTAAACATCCCAATGTCTCTCGGAGCGTCCTCGCTTAGGAACAAAGATCAGACGGACTCGCGGGCCGAGGAGAAATGAAGCGAGGCCGCCTACGATCGGCTCATTTCCACTTCCACTGCAAAAGTCGCAGAAATGATTAGATGTTGATCAGGGTTGCATGCCGTACTGAGGCTTATCCCAGTTCTCATAACTAATACAGTGGTGTGACTCTCTGGGTTCTTACTTGGGAGTTAAAGGGGGTGGGTGAGTCAATAGGTAAAGTACGCAAGGATATCTGGATATGGTTGGATACAGGCAAAAAAATTCATAAATTGGACCTGAGGCCCATCACGTGGGTGTGGTAGCTCAATGGTTAGGGTGTTGGGCTGTCAATCTAAAGGTTGGGGGTTCAAATACCAGGTCTACTGATGTTAACAACGTGGGTCGTTGAGCTAGACCCTTAACCCTCGTTATCTGGATACGGTTGCTATAGGGAGAATAATGGGATGGACAGATGTGTGGACAGTGGGTCAACCCACAAGCTACTCTGTAGATGAGTGACTGGGATTTTTGTTGTTAATTTTATATGTAGATGTAAGCAAATAATCTCGAAGAATAGGCCATCATGATTCATGACATCACAAACAGATGCACTGTACAGCAGGTATACCCAAATATGTGGTCCGTGGTGTTTTCTTTGATTGACACATTACACAAAACATGTTGTCTGTCCAAGCACCGTCTCGAAGATCTAAAGTTGGTACCCCAAACTTTCAAACTCTATAAAGCTACTTCCATTTTTTGGGGAGGGGACCCTGTGAGACCTTGAGTTTGTGCCATGCTGAGTCAGCTGTTTTGCTAGAAAAAAAGAACCGAACCTCAAACTTATAATTCCAAAAAGCCTTCCAACAACCTGACTAAAGCCTTGGTGTGATATCGAACTACCATGCACGTGATTCTCATTTGCATCATATGGCTCATTTCGCAGATGCTTTTATCCAAAGCAACTTACAATTATCCCAACTTAATGTATGGGGTCACCCAGGGTTACATGCAGCATCCCTGGACCAACGAGGTTTAAGGGTCTTGCTCAAGGACCCACGTTGGTAACTTCAGTAGACCTGGGATTTCAACCCCCAACCTTCAGATTGATAGCCCAACACCCTAACCACTGAGCTACCACACCCACGTGATGGGCCTCAGGTCTAATTTATGAATTTATTTGTATTAAGACATAAATTGTCTTAAATATTAAATGACGGCTTTTTTTTAAATTATGCCTGTTTCTGGCTCCGCTCTCCATTTCCTCCACTTACCATATAGATGGACTTTGTAGTTTTACAATTACAGCCTGTAGTCCATCTGTTTTCTGTTCGTTCTCTGTTCTCTATTGGTCAGGATCATCATAATAGGTCTAATTTGAGTTGTGGATTGTATATGGTATATGTATATTGCAGTACTGCTGATGTGGTGAGGGGGTTTTACTGTAGTTTCATTTAAACATCAGTGACACTGCTGGAATAGGACTAATGCACCAACCAAATAATCCCTGCTCTGTGGTGCTACTGTTGGGGTGCTGAGCATTAGAACAGAGTAAAGGGGCTGTACACAGTATGTACTGTAGAACACAAACAGATGGTCTACAGTCCATCATTACAGTGAGTGGAACAAAGAGGATGTGTGTTCAAACTTTTGACTCGTACTGTGTGTGTGTGTGTGTGTGTGCGCATAAAATCTCACTCGATCCCAATCCATTAGGCTTTTGATAGATCATGGAAAAGCAATTTTTCAAACCTTGAAAGCCTGATCCTCAGTATAAGTGCCGTTGAATGGGATTACTGCACACATTTTCCAATTCCGATTCGATTTACTGAGGAAAACGGGTCGGCGCTGTTTCTTCAGTTATGAGCCAATCACGCCGGATAATGGGATCATCATTAGGGAGGAATGACCGCCCTAATGTTCTCCAGCCTTCTGCCTGTAAGCCGACAAAGCTGAACTTCACCTTTGCTTATCGTTTGAACAGGAATGGTCTCATTATCTTATTCTGGATGATGATGAATAAATCCACTGAAGACTTCTGCTTTTTAGCAGAATAGAGCTTTGCAACACGACATGTGGAGGCAGTCTTAATTCTTCATCTGCTACACCAAAAAAAAAAAAAAAAAAGAAATGAAGCATTTTTATAAAATCGTAAGACTTTAGTAGCCATCAACATCAATCCCACAAACTTGTACAATATCCTTGCTGGAGATTTCAAACAATTCAGACTTAAAGCCAAATAAAGCACTCCTGGGTGTTGTATGGCCCTTTGACTCCTCCTGTTCAAGTAATTTATTTATAGAGAGCTTTCTACAATAGTACATTGTCACAAAGCAACTTTACAGTGTTCTAAGCCTTTAAACCCCCAAAGAGCAAGCAGAAGCAACAGTGGCAAGAAAAAAACCCTGTTATGTTGTTATTTTAAGGAAGACACTGTGGGAGGCTCAAGGCTCAGTGGGGACTCATCCTCCTTGTGTGGTCGTGCAGCATCAACAGTGTAGGACAGCCAGGTACAGATTGTGTGATGATCAGGTGACCCATATTTAACAATTGGAAAACTATATAAGTCCATTGAGGGCGTCCTGCAGGACTGCCAGTCCAATAGAACTCCAGGTTCCACCCAATATTAGTCATAGCCGCAGAGCTTCAGCAGAACCATGGATGAAGAGCTGACAACACCTTCAGGAAATTGGCAACACCTCAAAGGAAAAAAACAATTAAAGCAGTTAGAGCTCATAAAGCACAGCATTTAAAAAATAACCAGAGTTTGATTGACACAGTGCATCATGTGATTCTGGCGTCACTGACTAAAGCAGCAGAACTAAAAGGGGCAGATACTGCAGGGTACTTAGTTGAGAGGGCTCCCTGGAACAGCATCATTTCAAGTGCCACACACAGGTGAAATGCCAGCACAGACTGATCCCAGATCACCAACCCAACACCACCAAGCCTGAGATCTACACCTTTATCTACAGAGAATTAAATAAATAAATGTGTTTTTAATCGACTTTTAAAGATTGTTATTCTGAGTTGCGAACAGTAACTGGAAGGCTATTCCATGAGGTTAATAACAAGTGTTAATAAGTGGACAGTGTATACAGTGAGGTTTGAAGATAGGATTCTTTATACACAGGGAGGGCTATTTTCTGACTTATCACTACTACAACATGCTGGCTGGTGGACATTGTCCTGTTCCTAATACTGCCGCATGCCTCATCTCCCTGCTTCTCAAAAACCTGCACACAGACCATTAGCAGAACCTCTTGCAGCTGTGTCAATTGGGGTAGATGTAGGCTTGTGGTTAAGGAACCAACATTGCAACCCCTTTGGTGACCAAAATATTAGTAGCAGTTGTATGTTTGTACGTAAAGAGCCAGCATTGGGGTTCGCATCTTGGGCCCACCAAGTACTACGGTTGAAGTGCGCTTGAGCAAGGCACCTAACCCTAATTGCCCACTGCTCCAGGCACATGTGCTCACTTCACTCACAGATGGGTTCAATGCAGAGAACTATTCTTCTGTGTGTAAGCACTGGAGACAAAATAGATCACCGTCACTTTATAAATTTCCTTCCCCACATTTGGTTTCTCCTCCCCTTCTGAGCATCATCCCTTCATTCACTTCGCTGCCACAAAAATCAATGCAGAGGTGTGTATGGTGTGCACTGTGTGCCATGCGTGCAATACAACTGCATTGCTTTTATTTCCAACCATTGATTTGTTGTCGGTTGGTTTGACCTCCGTGACATTCCCAGTTTTTAGCTTTTTCCTCCTCTTGCCCGTTTTTATTCACAATAGTGCACAACTTGAAGTGTGTAATTACTTGTATAAAATTACAAACCCACCATCATAAGGTTTAATACCTAAATGTGATTTTCACGCGAAATCTTTAATAATCTGGTCTTCTGTGACATTGTTGTCCGGTGAACACTGATCGCTGAGGAACAGGTTTCCAGTTTCTCTAGCAATCAACTAACTGCCTTCTAGTGGTCATATTACAGAATGCAAAAAACAGCAGGAACAGGTTTAGTGCTCATTGAGAATCGGCTCGCTGTTTTTTAGGATTTTAAAACAGTGTATTGTATACCATGCATTAATACGAATGTGAAGCGGTCAGAGGTGTGTTATTGTCAATAACGTCACAGCCATACAAACGGCTCAGCCAATCCGATTTAAGGACCAGAACTACCCGTTTTAATAATTACTTAACATGCATCATACTAGTACACCGTATGTAATAAAGGGAAATACCAAGTCGCACCTCACCTTCCAAAAAAAAAATCGATACCTTAACATAAACAAGAAATGTAACATGCCACATAGACCTTTCCAAAAAAAAAAAAAATGTGGATTCACTTCCATAATTCCATTCCAAATGTTCCACTGTCATAGGTTGTAGATTCGGGGTCCACAATGTAAATGATTTTTTTTTTTGTTCTTTTTGACATAATTTGGGCTTCCAGCTCATAAAACCCACGAAAACAGGAATTCACAATCAAAAAATTGGAATACTGTGGAGAAATCAGCCCAAATTTAGAAGAGCATGACTGTTTTAAACAGAGTAAGACACCAATCATCTACTAAACAGTAGAGGTGAGGAACAGAATCCAAACTGCTTGAGGTCCAATGTGAATTCTCCAGTCAGTCATGTTGGGGTGCAATGTGTGGTGCAGGTGTTGGAAACTCTGCTTTTTTAAAGTCAAGCTCAGTGTAACAGTCTAGCAGAATGTTCTAGAGGACTTCATGATTCCTTCTGCTGAGGATCTGTATGGAGATGCACATTTCATCTTCCCATGCCACCAGAAGCACCAAGGCCTGGTTTGATGCCCATGACATCACAGTGCTCAACTGACCAACCAACTCGCCAGATCTAAACCCTGTTGATGATCTATGAGGTTTTCTCAAGAGGACAATGAGGGGCACCAGACCCAACAACAAAGAATACCTTATAGATTGGAATTATGAAAATGAATCAACTTTTAAATGATGTTCAAATTTTTTGGAATGATCCCCCAGCCCTAGACTCTTTGGATGTAACTTGTCGCTGAAACAGCACTTTTTTAAGCTTTGCATATCTGTATCAGAGCACAAGGTGCCGGTCGTGGTTCTCTGTGGTTGTGTCTTTACACTCTAAATGTTTTTACTGAACTCGGTGTTAGTGCTCAGGATGTTTTTTGTTCTTTTGTTATGAGCATTCTAACATGTGGCTCTTTGTGTGTTGCAGCAGGACGGTCTGAACAATCAGTTTAGTCAGTTAACTCTAGCATCAGGTGAGGTTCCAGACCCGCAAACGGGTGTCTTCACTCACTCCATGGTGGTGCAGAACCCAGCACCCACCGGGTATGTTCTGCAGTCCGGGCTGCCTGCTCAGTCTGGAGCCGTACCCACATATCCTCCCCCGACTCCGACTATGCAGCAGCAGGGGTACATCCAGCAGCCGGTGCAGCAGGTACTACACGTTCACACTTCCAGCTTTTTTTAATATTTATTCTTTTTTTTTATTTTTTTTTATTTCTACACTCAGTCCTTTTTTCTAACAAACATTCCGATTTGCCTAGTAAGCCAAACATTTATTATTATTATAATTTTTTTTTTCAATTCCACGTGTCCATGTTGGGTCCTTGAGTAAGACCCTTAACCCTCATTTCTACAGAGGGCTGTATCATAATCATCCCCGACCATCAATTTGAAACGCTTGTGCTTACGTCTCTTTCCCCTGAAAGATTTCACAATAATACACAACCAGGGTGGCTTAGTGGTGAGCACGTTCTCCTGAATAAATGAATGAATACACAACCTCGAGTGTCTTATTGCATTTTTAAAATGGTTAAAAACTTTATTAAAACACAAGGTTTGAATCATAAATGCATTTATTGAAAACAAAAACAGTACTAAACTGGATTTTTGTTAATATTTTTTATTATTATATAGTGAAAGTTTGTGTCCTGGTGTCTCCTAACAATAAAATAATAGTGGCCAAATTACAGAATGCGGTTTATAAAATATATAGAGAAATACAATTTATCGTATATACACATACCATTATCTGGCATACCACTTTGTGCTACTTTGCGCACTGCTTTTTTGCTTTTAAAAAAAGATTAAAAACACAATCTAATTAAAAACAAGGTTTGATTCATAAACCTTCTGATCTAGTCCGGTTTTTAAAGTGAAAGCTGATTGCTGAGTAACAGGATTCCTGTTTCTCTAACAATCAAAGTTCTGCAATCTAGTGGCCAAAGTACAGAATGCAGATTTTTTAATAGAATATCAGGAAAAGAAAGTAATCACGCATTGATACATTATTGACAATAACATTGATGTGTTATTATCAATAATGTCACAGCTAGAGGAATGGCTCAGCCAATCAGATTTAAGGATCGGAGCTACTCGTTTTTTTAGTTGGTGTTGCACATTGTGTTGATGTTTTCTCTTCTCACTGTTTGTGCTGTGCAGATGTCAGCGTGTTACTGTGTGCCTGGTCAGTATCCCCACCCCAACCAACACTACAGGCCAGTTACACCGGTACACTACAGCGCCCCCCAGAGTCAAAATGTTCCACCACAACCAGCAGGTATCCACTCGTACACATTGAAAAGTCTTTTATAAAGTGTGTGTGTCGAAGTTGAACTTTATTGTCAGATAGATGATCCTGGGAGGTAGGAGGCGGGGCCGTGCCACTGTCTGAGAGGCGGTACGATTCTCACAGTGAACCGGTCTCTTTTCCCACCCCTCACACCCTGCTTCTGATCTCTCCTGTTATCCCCTCCTGCTACTGAAGTTTGGATCTTTCTACCCTCCTCTGATATTTTAGACTTTTTCTGCTGTTCATCTCCCCCTTTCCCCACCTGCCTTATCACATTTATGGCAGTTTTAGAATAACCGTGCTAATTTAAGTTTTCATGGCTTTTTAAATTAATTTTATTTATTATATTCTTCAGGCGCCTTATTGTTAGTTGTAATTTACCACATGCTGTGGCACTCTGTTGTGACTGCAGGCAGGGCAAATAAGCTTGTGCTGTTAGCGATGCAGTCCTGTGTGTGTGTGTGTGTCTGAGAGGGACGGGAAGATTACAACAGCAATTACAGACATTTGATGTGTGTTTACATCTGTTTTCGCGCCTCTCAGTCCTCAGGCTTTACAAAACACTCACCTTGATTAATTTGTTGCTCAAGGAATTCATTATGGTGTGTGGGGCTATAATTTGGGTGTGTTGTGTGTGTGTGTGTGTGGTAAGTGTTGTGTGTGTGTGTGTGTGGT
>JAFMOD010001668.1:81304-179787 GCA_019802435.1 Corydoras maculifer
TTCATGTATAACTTTCATTCCACTTCACAATTGTATACCACTTTGTGTTGGTCTTTCACATTAAATTCCAGTGAAATATATTTATGTTTGTGGTTGTAATGTGACAAAATATGGAAAAGTTCAAGGGGTATGAATACTTTTGCAACCCACTGTATATATATATATATATATATATATATATATATATATATATATATATATATATATATAGATATATATATATATATAGATATGATGCACTGTTTTTATATTACAGCAATGTGTCTTATCAAATATGGCCTACTACTCTGGTCTGTGTCATTTTAAAGGTGGTTAATGAGGGGTTTGTTGTGTCCTCAGGTTATTCGGCCCTTATGCCCAGTCAGGCCCCCAACTATCAGGGCATGATGGGTGCTCAGCAGCCACAAAGCCAGTCAATGGTGGGCAACCATACTGGCATGTCCAATCAAATGCAAGGTGTAATGGTGCAGTACCCACCCATGCCACCCTACCAGGTGAGTTGCTTAATATAAGAGGGGTGACTTTAAAGCCATATAATCCTAGATCATCTTATTCGTTAATGATGTTTAATAATGTTAATTTGCCACTGATCACACCCGTCCATAGACCCCCTCATACACAGGGCTTCATGCAGAGGAGCTGGTCTAGTGGGGTAGTAAGTAAATGAATGTCAGAAGGGTCATTACAGTGTTTTTTTTTTTTGTTTTGTTTTTAGGGCTCACCCAGTGTGCTTCAACCGGCATATCAGCAACAACTTGTACTGCAGGGACCGACCAATCAGACACCGGTGCCATCGACCAGCATGCAAGTCTACTACAGCGTCCTGCCCCCAGGGCAACACTCCACTGTTAGGTAACTAACCCTCACACACATGCATTTGGTGTACAGTAATAATTAGAAAATTGGAATAGTAATAGTTTGATAAAGCAAAAATGCAGTACAAGTTAATCGAGATTGATAGATTTATTATTTATAACCAGCTCTTTTGCATCCACCACCATACAATATTATAAATTGCATGAAGTCATTGTGTGTTTCCTCTCTCTATCTCTGTGTCTGTTTTAGCTCCTCTGTGGGTTTCCTGCCTCCGCCTGGTTCAGAGCAGATGTCATTTCCCAGGGCCCCCTCACCCTGTAGCTCCCAGCCCATTTCCTCACAGCAGTGTTCAGGTAGTGTAGAGTACCACACCAGATATCAATCTATTTGTTTAGAATTCTCAATTAGATGAATTATTAATGGATGATAAATAATGAGGATCGGGAATGATATGGATGCTGATTAGGATGGATGGATGATATGGATTGATGGATAGATAGATAGATGGATGGAGGATGATGGCTGGCTGGATGGATAAATGGACAATATGATTGATGGATGGATTGATGATGGATGGATGATTCCTGGCTAAATGGAGGATGGCTGGAATAGAATGCATGATATGAAGTATGAGTGAATGGATGTATGATATGATCGATGGATTTATGAATGATGGTGATGGATTGATCAATCATGATGGCTGGCTTATTGGGGGATGGCTGGAATAGGATGGATGATATGACTAATGGATGTATGAACGATGGTGATGGAGCGATTAATGATGGCTGGCTTAATGGGGAATGGCTGAAAGAGGATGGATGATTTGATGAATGAATGAATGAATGAATGGATGGATGGATGGATGCATGATGGTGATGGATTGATTGATGGCTGGCTGAATGGGGGATGGCTGGAAGAGAAAGGATGATATGATGGCTGGATGGATGATGACGATGGGTGGATGGATGATGGTGATGGATCGATGAATGGATCATCATGCGATGATGGATGGATGATTTAATTGCTGGATAGGGCATACCAGTTGGTGTTGTCAGTGAGATCAAGGCAACTGCCCTGCCCTGACAGCCATTTTCTGTATGTAAGTCAACCAAATAAAAGTTTGGTTTGTAACATTGTTGAAATGTTTCTGCAGTGCTGCTTAAATGGTTTTATTTAGTCCTATTCACTAATTTTCAACGTCAAGAGGTCTTTTAAGGGCATAATTGGAATTTTATCTTTGCCACTGGCATGAAATTGTAAGTTAATAGAAGTAATTAACTGCGAATTAGAGCAGGCTGTGGTTTGTGTGTGTGTGTGGCGGGGGGGGGGGTGCAGGAGTGATTGCGATCATGTGCATGGATAAAAAACAAATAACCCTAAACACTTGGCTGGATCTAAAGGTTGTGATTGGGACGATTTCTCAGTCAGTGACCTTTCACTGTGTAATCAACAGCATTGATTGGTGTTTGTCCGAGTCGCCATACATACGTATATGAGGTGGTCATGCGCATGTCATGCTTTCATTCCAACACTTTAATTGGGTAGCAGCACTTCACCGCGTCTGTGTGGGTGTGCGCGCGTGTATGGAATTTTCAGTTTACTTTCGTGACGAGTGAGTAACTGATGTCAACTCTTTGCATTTATGGTGCAATTTTTAAATAGGTCATTAATTCAGGTACACTTTTACTGAGCCGCAGGCTAATGGTGCCCTTAATTAGGTTTAACACATTATCCAAAGAGTTTGTCAATCACCTCCTCCTAATGGACTGCTGAATAATCTTTTTTGTTTTCTTATTAAAAGCTTAGGGTTGTGTATGTATATATATATGTGCGTGTTTGTGCATGTATGTGTAGGCATGACGCATAACGGAGGACACTCACACCACTTTTCCGTGATTTATTCACAACCTCGAGTGTTAATAATAATAATCTTAAAAACATAATGAGTTAATCGCAAGCAAAATCATTTCTAATCTAATAATCCGCAATGTGATCTATTCCAGCTGATCGCTGAGTAACAAGATACCAGTTTCACTAACAAACACTATCATGAGCATGGGGGACCTGCCGCGAACCTAGTAGAGAATAAAACTGAAGATATGGTTGGATAAGGATAAGCATAAAGATTTTCAAAGGGGTTCAGGTGTGGGGTTGAGGTGTCCGATCCATGTCTGAAAATGCGGTCTCATGCTTCCTGAACCACTCTTTTGCAATTTGAGCCTGATGAATCTCGCTATTGTGATCTTGGAATACGTCCGTGCCATCAGGGAAAGAAGAATCCATTGATGGAACAACCTGGTGGTTTAGTATTTTCATGTCAGCTGACCTCATAATTTGGGCTTATAATGTTGCTTTACCCAGACCTGAGCAACTGCAGCGACCACACATCAGAGCTCCGCCCTCATAGGCTTATACAGCAGGCACTAGGTATGATGGGAGCATCACTGCAGAAGACAGATGCATCTCTTCTTACCCTGATGCACCGATGCTTCCATACCCCCTTAATACCTATGTGTACAATTAAGTTTTTATTTTTAACCCTCAGACCCTTTATCCATTTTTCTAAGTCAACTCAAATCAGGTTTATTAGTCACATGCGTAGTTATACATGGTATGGCCAGCAGTTTTTCGACATCTCCACAGAAAGTTAAAGTTGAAAATTTGGATTTACAGTAAGAAAAAAATATATTTACAAAATAGTTATACAAAAGGATAAGTAAAAAAAAAATATGTATTTACAATGTGCAATTACACACAAAAACTGTACAAATATGGCACTGTAATGAATATAAACTAAAACTTGTTTTCCATCCATCCATTATCTTCTGCTTTATCATTTATTAGGGCCATGTGGTGGGGTTCCCCATGCCCATCCAGGGGAGAACGTCTCAGGCCCTGGGCAGATACACCCAGGACAGGGCGCCAATCCATCGCTGGGCACACTCACTCACACAAGCACACTCTATATGGGGCAATCTGGAGAACTCAATTGACTTGATCCATGTTTTTGGACTGTGGGAGGAAACCAGAGAACCCGGAGGAAACCCACACAGACACGGGGAGAACATGGAAACTCCACCCAGATTGGGATTCGAACCGGGAATCCCTAGTGCTGAGAGGAGAACATGCTAACCACTAAGCCGCCCTTTAAAAATTGTTATATAAGTTATAATTAAAGTGAGTGTTGCTTCTATGTGCAACTAATGCAGTGCAGGGTTAAAAAGTTGTTTGAGTTATGAAGGTGTTGTTGGTGGGATTTGTGTCCTTTAGTCCTGGTTCAGGGTCCGAATCGCCGTTGGGAACAAACTCCTCATCCTGTCTGTGTTTATATATTGTTTGTATATGTAAACATACTGCACTGTATGATGATGCAGGTTGTATTTTCTTTATTTTAAGGCCTAACAAGCTTATTTTTTCATTATGTTTCCAATCCTTAAACACATAACCTTTACAGAGCGTTTCCAGTTATTTTTCAGATGAAAGTGTGCGGTCTTTATTTTGCCCCACTAATAATGCTCTCTGTACCTTCAGCGCCCCCAGGTGGCGGTGGCGTGGTGATGATGCAGCTCAGTGTACCTCCTCCCGGCGCTCACAATCCTACTCAGTGGAAGCACAGTAAATACTACAGCTTGGACCAGCAATCTCAACCTCACTGCACCAAATCGACCGAACTCGGATTACTAGACACAACTCAGGTGTGTGAACTGTTCCTTAAGTTTGTTTGTTTGTTTTAACAAGGGGCGGCACGGTGGCTTAGTGGTTAGCATGTTCTCCTCTCAGTGCTAAGGATTCCCGGTTCGAATCCCAATCTGGGTGGAGTTTCCATGTTCTCCCCGTGTCCCCGTGGGTTTTCTCCGGGTTCTCCAATTTCTTCCCACAGTCCAAAAACATGGATAAGGTTAATTGAATTCTCCTAAATTTCCCCACATAGAATGTTTGTGTGAGTGAGTGTGTGCCCAGCGATAGATTGGTGCCCTGTCCTGGGTCTATCTGCCCAGTGCCTGAAACGTTCTCCTCTGGATGGGTATGTGGAACTCCCCCACGAGGCTAGTAGAGAATAAAGCGGAAGATAATGGATGGATGTTTTAACAAGCAATATAAGATAAGAGATAAGTCTGTTCGCAGATGCTTTTATCCAAAGCAACTTAGAGATAAGAAAACACCACAAGGCAGTTGTTATAGTAAAAACAGCTGCGCTGTACAATTATCAAAGCTGATCATTATCCCTTTTTTATTTATTCATTCATTCATTATCTCCCGCTTATCCTCTATTAGGGTCGCGGTGGGGTTCCCCATGCCCATCCAGGGGAGAACGTCTCGGGCGCTGGGCAGATGCACTCAGGACAGGGCGCCAATCCATCACTGGGCACACACTCACTCACACAGACACACTCTATATGGGGCAATTTTGAGAATTCAATTAACTTGATCCATGTTTTTGGACTGTGGGAGGAAACCGGAGAACCCGGAGGAAACCCACGCAGACACGGGGAGAACATGGAAACTCCACCCAGATGGGGATTCGAACCGGGAATCCCTAGTGCTGAGAGGCGAATGTGCTAACCACTAAGCCACCGTGCCGCCCTTTTTTTATTTATATTTATATATATTTTTTTAAATATATATCAGGTGTTTGTGTAAGAGATGTATTTTCAGTTGTTTCTTAAAGATGCTAAGTGACTCCGCCTTACAGACAGAGTCGCGAAGATTGTTCTACTATTTTGCAGTGGTGATATGGATAGAGAATTAACTCCTCGGTGAGGTGGAATCATCAGGCGACAATCATCACTAGAACGTAGTGAACGAGTTGTAGTGTATTTTAAAAATATAGAGTGAAGGTAAGAGAGGGCAGGTCCAAAAATGGTCCTGTAGGCCAGAGTCAGTGATTTTTACTGAATGCAACCGCTACAGAGAGCCAATAGAATGAGAGGAGTGCACTTGGGCTGGTTGAACACAAGTCGGGCCACAGAGTTTTGAATCAGTGACGACTTTTATGATGCATGCTGGGGATGCCCTCACTCTGGACTGCTTGATGTCAGCGAGTTAAAGATGTGTACCAGACTTTGTTAATGATCACAAGTTTAATAATTATAATCTTCCCTCATTGGCTCTCTGTAGCTGCTGCATTCAGTATAACTCACTGACTCTGGCCTACAGGACAATTTCTTGATCTGCACCCTCTTACCTTCACTTTACCTTCATCTTTCTAATAAACACTCCGACTCATTCATTTCGCTCTAATGATGATTGTCACCTGGTGATTGGACTCTGTATAGTTCACCACTGCAAGATGGTAGAACAATCTTCCCAACGTTGTCTGTAAGAAGATTGACTTACTTAGTATCTTTAAGAAACAACTGAAAATACATACTTTTCTACAAACACCTGATATAAAAAAACTCAAATGGATAACTCCATTTTGGCTAATGATCAGGTTTGATAATTCTACAGTTTAGCTGTTTATTCCTTAACTACTGACTTAATAATAATTGTTCTCTCATTTGTACTTTGCTTTGGATAAAAGCGTCTGCTAAAGGACTAAATCTCTATTTAAAAGTAATAACTACAGTACCAGAAATCCTCCTCTTCATTTACGAGACCAACTGCTTCTAGTCTTTGGACTTTGATAGTTTTTAATTGTTAAATACGGGTCACCTGATCATCACACTATCTGTACATGACTGTCCTACACTGTTGATGCTGCCTGGCCGATCAAGGAGGATGAGTCCCCCACTGAGCCTTGGTCCTCACAAGGTTTCGTCCTTAAAATAACATGACGTGGAGTTTTTTTCTTGCCACTGTCACTTCAGCGTGCTCTTTTGGAGTTTAAAGGCTTATAACACTGTAAAGCTGTTATTGTAAAAAGCTCTATATGAATAAATTACTCGACCTTAATTTGTATGCATCTCTCTCTGCAGACTAATCCTCAGCTGCCAAGTCCCGCCCCATCTCCCGCCCACTCACCTGGTCCAGCTCATCTGGCCAATCTCAAGGGAATCCGTCCTGGCCTCGCTCCCCTTCCAATCATGCCTCAGTTTGCTCGCCCCTTCCTCCCAGGCCAAAGTAAGTGGGTTGATTTTCCTACATCCTTATTTGTCTAATGAAGGATCATGTGCAACTATCTGTGTGTGTGTGTAGGTGAGGGCAGGTATCCTTTGCTTGGACAACCTCTTCAGTACAACCCACCAATCAGACCTCAACTGCTACATGGTCCTCACATGATCAGCCACCACTATCATCACCATCAGGTTAACCCTCTCACACAGCTACCTGTATACTCTTTACTCACCACAGCTGTATAGCATGGATATCGGTTATAGAGACAGTCATAGACTTGTGGTTAAGGAACCCCCCCCCCCCCCCCCCCACCCCCCCCCCCCCCCCCCCCCCCCCCCCCCCCCCCCCCCCCCCCCCCCCCCCCCCCCCCCCCCCCCCCCCCCCCCCCCCCCCCCCCCCCCCCCCCCCCCCTCTCACTCAGCCTGTATAAACCAACTCTATTTGTCTGCTGCATGGATTTAGGGATATTTCTTCCCCCACACTTCCAAACTTTTAACCGGTACTGTATGTAAAGGAACAATTTAATTGTAAAACTACTTTGTGTAGCTATATGATAAGTAAAAGTGCAAATAAAAGTGCAAATAAGGATGTGTTTATAGTGATAATAATAAAAATTATCAATAAATAAATCTATCCATTATCTTCATCTTAATCCTCTATTAGGGTCACAGAGGGGTTCCCCATGCCCATCCAGGGGAGAACGTCTCGGGCGCTGGGCAGATGCACTCAGGACAGGGCGCCAATCCATCGCTGGGCACACACTCACTCACACAGACACACTCTATATGGGGTAATTTGGAGAATTCAATTGACCTTGATCTATGTCTTTTGGAGTGTGGGAGGAAACCGGAGAACCCGGAGGAAACCCACACGGACACAGGAGGAACATGGAAATTCCACCCAGATTGGGACTCGAACCTGGAATCCCTACTACTGAGAGGAGAACATGCTTATGATGTGTTTTAAAACAAGAACTTGTATAAAAATGTAGTTTCACAATTAAAATTGTTTCTTTACATACACCACCAGTTATTACTGGGGCAGTCGTGGGCTTACAACCTGAAGGTCCTCAGTTCGATTTTCGTTCGCACCAAGTACTATAACTAAAGTGCCCTTGAGCAAGGCATCTAACCCCAATTGTATTCCTGGTGCAACAAAGCTGCCCACCGCTCCGAAAACATATGCTCACTTCACGAAGTGTGTGTTTCACTGGACGGATGGCTTAAACAGAGGACTAATTTCTCTGTGTGTAAGCACTGTAGGCAAAATAAATCACTTTATTATTAATACTAGTTTCATTTAATTATGTCTTAATAATTAACTATAATCCATCCATTATCTTCCACTTAATCCTTTATTAGGGTCGCGGGGGCTGGAGAACGTTTCCAGGACAGGGTGCCAATCTTTCACTTGGCACAGACACACACTATATGGGGCAATTTAGAGCATTCAATTGACCATGATCCATGTTTTTGGACTGTGGGAGGAAACCAGAGAACCCGGAGGAAACCCACGTGGACACGGGGAAAACTTGGAAACTCCACCCAGATTGGGATTCGAATCTGGAATCCCCAGCGCTGAGAGGAGAACATGCTAACCGCTAAACCACCCTTTACTATAATCATTAGGTTTTTTTTTTTTTTTCTTTCTTTTCCCAGGGTTCTATGGGCATCCGTCATGGTGGCCGCGGCCGGAGACCCACAAGGAAATCGTTTTCAACTGACATGAGCACAGGAGAGATGGGTAATGCGCACAGACACACACACAGAAAGCCCAGTTTGTGAGACATAAGGCGATTGTTAATAAGCAACTTTCTTTAAACTTTGTCATTCTTTAAAACAATGCTTCTCAAACATTTCAGACCAAGTACCACCCATTAGCAAACCAGAACTTTGTCATGGAACGACATATGGCACATCAATTGGCTGCGAGTGTGTATTCTAACAATAACTTACTAGAGTGCATGCTTGTTAATAAATCATATAAAGATAATCATATAATTCCTATGAATTATTCACAATTATGCACAACCTGGGTGACGGTGATTAGTGGTCAGCACATCAAAATACAAGTTAATGCAGCAAAACACTTGGAGGTACATAAAGGTGATGATTAATCAAGCTCTGGAGATGGCATTTATTTCTTTTTAGTTCTGGTACATTAATCCTTATCAGGCGTTTTCTCATTCATAACAATTAGAACGATGGTTTACAAAATGGTTTGAGTTTCATCCTGTAATCATACAAAGCAGTGATTCTCAAACGGTGATGTGCTAGATAATGGCATGGGTATATAATACATTATATTCCCTAATGCATTTTAGAAACTGGATTGGGTAATTTGGCCACCAGATGGCAGTGTTTGACTGTTAGATAAACCAGAAACTTGTTCGATCAGTTCTGATTTTTAAAAACTGGACTAGATTACTTCGCAAAAGTCTACAATCCCAATCCGGGTGGAGTTGTAGGTGAAGCACGTGTTCTCCCCCTGTCTCCATGGGTTTTCTCAGGGTTCTCCGGCTTCCACCCACAGTCCAAAAACATGTAAAAGTAAATTGAATGCTCTAAATTGCCCCACATAGTGTGTCCATTGATAGATTGGCACCCTGTCCTGGTTGTATGGCCTGGCACGGATGGGCATGGGGAACCGGCCCGTAACCCTGGTAGAGAATTAAGCAGACGATAATGGATGAATGTATTAATACATAACCTCATGTACATCATTGCTCCTATGAAATGGTGACAAACATACTATAATAAAAAAGGTTGATTCATGAATGCCTAATAAACTGGTCTTTTATAACGTAATCTAGTCCGGTTTTTAAAATGAACACTGACTGATCATGTGTCCGGTTTCAGTCACAGGGTTCGTACGGGTGCTTAAGGTCCTGGAAGGTGCTGGAAAATGCTTGAAATTCTAACTGCATTTACTTTACAAGAAATATCTGACTAAATAAGTTTGCTTAATGAAATAATTGCAGCGCTTAAAATAAAACCATGAAAACTATTTTAAAAAAAAAATAGTTTTTAAAAAAAAACACCCCTAAAGCGTGTTAAATAACTTCGTCCTAAAGTAATTCTGCTTGTGAAGTATAAAATGTAAAAGTGTAATTGAAATTTAAAATAACTAAAACAGATGAAGCTAATATAGGGGGGGTAAAAAGGCTTTGCTCACGCCTCAACCTATGCGTGACAAATTCTGGTTCTTTCTCGTAATCCAAGAGCAGCTGGCTCACGAGGAACCGGCTCTTTTTGCCCTATATGCAACATGTTTACAATTTATTTTTTTAATACGGCTAATTAAAAATTATAATAACTTCAATATTCTATAGCATTATAACGAAAGTAAAGCGCGAGAGGAGAGCCGACACATAATTGATTTAAGTAGTTCGTTGAGACCTGCTAGCTTCCAGTCTGTGCCGTGTTCCCTTGCAGACACAGTGAGCCGGTGATAACAGCAGTAACATGATGGGAGGCTGCATTAGCTCACAGCTTGTGTTGGGCTGCTATCTGCCAGTCAGTTTTTGTGTTTTCCTCGTTCTCGTCTGCGAAAACCCCACCGATATCCTGGGAGGTTGTCATTTTAACGAGTGTCGGCTATAAAACGACAAATACAAGCCATGGATAAGCCAAGGGAAAAAAAACTATGAATAGACTCCTGCTAAGTCGGCAAAAAGGGCGTGCGGCATTTCACAATTTTGAGTAAATGTATGTAGAAATGCTCTCAACTCACCCTGAAATTTAACTACATTAAATGCTCAATTAAATATATAGGGTAAACATGCAGTGAAGAACATTGGTATTTAGATTGTGTAAAACTGACACCAATGCCATTTACTTAGTCATTTTTTTCTCAGTAGCATAGTCACTGTGAAGTGTGGAGAATGGTTTTGCTATATATTGATTTTCACTTAATCACAGGTTGGAAATATCTCCAGTATCATTCATTTTCCACAGCTGAAAGATGCTGGAAAATCTTGAAAATGAGTTTTGAAAGTGCATGGTTTTTACCTTGTGAAAGGTGTATGAACCCTGCTGTCTAATACTGCTATCTAGTGGCTAAATTACAGAACGCAGTGTATAAAATACATCAGGGGAAATAATGTATTTTTATATTCATTCCATTATCTAGCGTATCACAGTTGAAGAACCACTACTTTAGATTACATATTACATATTCCCAACACTTGGAGGTGCATTAAGGTTATGATTAATAAAGCTCTTGAGAGAGCATTTATTTCTTACTAGTTCTGGTACATTAATCCTCATCAGGCGTTTTCTCTTTCTTAACAACTAGAACTATTTTTTTTTAAATGCCCAGGTTTAAGTTTCCTCCTGTAATCATCTAAAGCAGTGGTTCTAAACTGTGGTACACAAAGTAGCACGAGGTGGTACGGTAGATAATAGTATAAATATATAAAATTCTTTTCCCTGATGTATATTAGAAACTGCGTTGGGTAATTTAGCCACTAGATTGCAGTATTTGACTGTTAGAGCCAGTTTTGAAATATCACAGTTATCATTCATTTCCCTTGATAATGAGCCTTGAATGTGCTTGAATTTTACCTTGTGAAAGGTGTATGAGCTCCGAAGTCAAATACTGCCATCTAGTGGCTAAATTACAGAACGCAGTTTATAAAATACATCAGGTAAAAGAATGTATTTTATATCCATCTCATTATCTAGCGTATCACAGTTAAAGAACCACTGCTTTAGATTAGAGTTCACATTAAAACACAAGTTACTGCAGCAAACCACTTGGATGATTAATCAAGCTCTTGAGATGCCATTTATTTCTTTTTAGTTCTGCTACATTAATCCTTATCAGGCGTTTTCTCTTTCTTAACAATCAGAATGATGTTTTACAACATGCCCTGGTTTGGGCTTCATCTTGTAATCATCTAAAGCAGTGGTTCTCAAACAGTGATACCTAGATAATGGGATGGATATAAAATACATTCTTTTCCCTGATGTATTTTACAAACTGCGTTGGGTAATTTGGCCACTAGATGGCAGTATTTGACTTTTAAAGCCAGTATTGAGAGATCACAATTATTAATTTCCCTTGAAAATGAGCCTTGAATGCGCTTGAATTTTACCTTGTGAAAAGTGTATGAGCACCGAAGTCAAATACTGCCATCTAGTGGCTAAATTACAGAATGCAGTTTATAAAATACACCACGGGAAAGAATGTTTTAAATTCTTCTCATTATCTAGCGTATCTCAGTTGGAGAACCACTGCTTTATATTAGAGAGTTCACATTAAAATACAAGTTAATGCAGCAAAACACTTAAAGGTGATGATTAATCAAGCTCTGGAGATTATTCCTTAGTAGATAATCTAGATTCTGGGATGGATATAAAATACATTCTTTTCCCGAATGTATTTTATGAACTGCGTTCTGTAATTTAGTCACTAGAGTGCAGTATTTGACTGCAGGTTTCTTCCATCTATCACAAGGTCAAATTTAAGCTCTTTCAAGGCTCATTTTCAAGATTTCCCAGCTGGCGAAAATGAATGATAACGGTGATTTCTCAAAACCGGCTCTAACAGTCGAATACTGCCATTTGGTGGCTAAATTACCCAACGTAGTTTTTAAAATACATCAGGGAAAAGAATGTATTTATATTTATTCCATTATCTACTGGGCGGCACGGTGGCTTAGTGTTTAGCACGTTTGCTTCTCAACACTGGGGATTCCCGGTTCGAATCCCAATCTTGGTGGAGTTTCCATGTTGTCCACGTGGGTTTTCTCTGGTTTCCCCCCACAGTCCAAACCCCCCCCAGCACCCCCCCTTCCCACGGCCCTAGTAGAGGATAAAGCAGAAGATAATGAATGGATGGATGGACCATTATCGACTGTATCACCTCGTGCTACTTTGCGTACCACAGTTTAGAACCACTGCTTTAGATGATTACAGGAGGAAACTAAAACCTGGGCATTTTGACAAAAATAGTTCTAATTGTTAAGAAAGAGAAAACGCCTGATGAGGATTAATGCACCAGAACTACTAAGAAATAAATGCCATCTCAAGAGCTTGATTAATCATCACCTTAATGCACCTCCAAGTGTTGTGCCGCATTAACTTGTATTTTTATAATGGCTTTATAATGACAGGAAGCTTTGCACGGACTCTGTGATTTATGAGCGCGATTACACAGTCTGTTTAATGTGGGAACGCGGTTTAGTCAGGACAAGGTCATTAAGTGGGAAGTCAACAGCAAACCCATCGGCATCAGGAGTGCTGACTTTAATTACAACATGCAGGACGTTAAAACGTTTTGAAGCAAGACTTTGGGGCCTAATGGATGAAGTGAGTTTTGTTAATGAACAATAACGAGTTTAAATACACACGCTCACAATTGAGGTTTGTACTCATCTCAACCACGTGACCCGGTCATATCTGTACCTCAAACACAGAGCTGAAACTGTATTAACTTTTTAATTATTGCTGGAATGGAAATCCAGCTCCCTGGTATTGGTGCATTTTTAAAAAGAAGGGGACCAGTGGGTATACATCCTCTGAATGGCTGGGTGTTAATGGGTGGAAAACACCCACCAACTAAAAAAATAGTTTGGGGAAGGCCCTTTTCTGTGCCCCATTGCACTCTGTCTCCAAGAGAGTTTATTTAATGTAGGACTCTATCTGACTGGGGAAATCAAGTGAGGTTGGCATTTTTTTTGATGCCCCCCCAAACAGACACACTCAGGTGGTGGAGCAGTGCAGAACCAATGTATTAACTTCATTTTTTTATGGTATACATTCCAACAGTGAGTCTAGATTTAAAGAAGGTAGAGGTGTTTCACAGTGAATGTTCATCCATCCATCCATTATTTTCTTGCTGAATCCTCTACTAGGGTCACTGTGTTCATGTGTCCATGTGAGTTCTCCGGTTTCCTCCCACAGTCCAAAAACATGGATCAAGGTCAATTGAATTTTCCAAATTGCCCTATATAGAGTGCTTTTGTGTGAGTGAGTGTGTGCCCAGTGATAGATTGGCACCCTGTCCTCGGTGTGTCTGCCCAGCACCCGAAACGTTCTTCCCTGGGTGGGCATGGGGAACCCCACCGCGACCCTACTAGAGGATTAAGCGGAAGATAATGGATGGATAGAAAAATGGTTAAAATGATGCCTTAGCTTACCCAAATAAGGCAGAATAATAATAATCAGATAACAATAGTGTGATCATCATATATGGCAATGACCCTAATTAAGGCTATATTAATATAATCTTATTACCAAATCCATGAATAATTTGTATGATTGCTGCACATTCCATCCTGAATCCTTTACAGTTCTCCCCCTCTCCCCCACACGTCCCTCTCGTCTTCCCCTGCAGCGACGGGACGAGTGCTGGAGGTGACGGACCTGCCCGCGGGCATCAGCCGCGCCGAGGCCGACTCTCTGCTGGCAGAGCTGGGCAAGGCGGGAGCTCTCATAAAGTGGCTGCCGGAGCGAGCACAGCAAGCGGCGCACTCCGAGAGCGCCCCCACCCCCGAGACCTCCTCCACCAGCGTGTCGGCGCGTGACCTCGCCTCCACCTACACCATCCTGGCCACGTTTCCTTCTAAGCAGGCGGCACAGAGCGCGCTGCTCAAACTCAACACCTCCATCAGCACGTTCAGACTCAAGGCCATACAAGGCGGTGGGGGCGGAGGCTCCCAGTGAGGCCACACCCCCCCACCACCTCTGGTCACTCTAATTCGGTGTTTTTCTTGGTTTTCTTTTTGATTTTTTTGTTTTTTTTTCGTTTGCACCAATGGCGAACCAGGTTTGATGGTTGTCGGGTTGTTTTTCACTTGGGTTTGTTTGCTATACAGAGGGAAACCGGACAGTACGTACATTATTTAATCCAAACTCGGAAAAGTCCCGTTTGGCCGACTTTTCCGAAGATGCCACCCTCCATACGGATTCCCCGCGGCCGTCTCGAGACGGAACGCCAAGTAAATTCAGTACATGTGTGAGAAACGTTGGGGATTCGACTTTTTTGTGCCTTCGACCTCACCTGCACTGAAACCCAAAACGTCGCCGCCGGCGGATCTAGCTAGGTCCCATAGAACCGATTTGTTTTCAGCTTCGTTCCTCGTTATCTGTTCAAGGAACGAACAGTAGATCAGAGGCGACCCGTTTTAATGCTATTTATAAACAGCCGTTTTAGAAAAAGAAAAGGAAAAAAAAAAAGAAAAAAAGAAAAGAAAAACAAATAAAAACAAGAAATCACTCCAGCTCTCGCTCTGTTCTCTCCAAGGGTTTTAGAAGACTATTCTCATTTCCAGACGCCCCACCGTTCAAATCCCACTCGTATTTCGTTCTGGTTCAAGATATGTGCATTTACAGAAGGTTGTACGTATGTTTTTATTTCAGTTTGAGAACAATAAATGTTTACGCTGAACTGTGCAAGTCCGTCGAGGTGAACGCTACCCGCCGTTCCTCCTCCCGTTCCGTTTCATTAAAGCACGCGGTGTGTGAGCCCTCATCGTACACCACCCTCAGTATTGTGGAAAAAAAAAAAAAAAAAACACGTCAGAAGTTACAGTAAGTTTACAATCATACGACAACCGCAAAATAGATGGCATCCATCCTTTTATTTTAGCTTAATGTGTTTTTATTAAAGAGCAGTTCACATGGATACACACCGTACATAATTATACACAAGTAAATACACACCGCTAATAAATGACAGAACCTTGTAAGTATTTGTAAAAACTGCACACCATTAAAATTTAACAAAAATAAAACAATAAAACCCATTTTAAACCCACCCATTAATCCAGTCAGGTCACCAACTAAAAAAAATGAATAAATAAGAAGAGGGAAATAAGAGTATAGAAAAGAAACAAAGGAAAAAGGTCAAAAAGCTAGTAATAAATAAAATATAAAAAGCAACGGAAGAAAGGGAGGTCAGTCGAAGGCCGAACAATTTAAAAAATTGAATTGAGTGATGAGGGTGTTTAGTGGTTAGCACTGAGAGGAGAACATGCTAGGGATTCCCAGTTCGAATCCCAATTTGGGTGGAGTTTCCATGTTCTCCCCGTGTCCGTGTGGGTTTCCTCCGGGTTCTCCGGTTTCCTCCCACAGTCCAAAAATATTGATCAAGGTGAATTGAATTCTCCAAATTGCCCCATATGGAGTGTGTCTGTGTGAGCGTGTGTGTGTCCAGTGATAGATTGGCGCCCTGTCCTGGGTCTATCTGCCCAGCGCCCGAAACGTTCTCCCCTGGATGGGCATGGGAACCCCCCCCTCCACCCATGACCCTAATAGAGGATAAAGAGGAAGATAATGGATGGAATTAGGTGATGAGGCAGCACGGTGGTTTAGTGGTTAGCATGTTCTCCTCTCAGCGCTGGGGATTCCTGGTTCAAATCCCAATCTGGGTGGAGTTTCCATGTTCTCCCCGTGTCCGTGTGGGTTTCCTCCGGGTTCTCCGGTTTCCTCCCAGAGTCCAAAAACATGGATCAAGGTCAATTAAATTTTCCCATATAGAGTTTGTTTTTGTGAGTGAGTGTGTGCCCAGCGATAGGTTGGTGCCCTGTCCTGGGTGTATCTGCCCAGCACCCGAAACATTCTACACTGGGCATGGGCATGGGGAACCCCCCCGCGACTAATAGAGGTTAAAGCCGAGTATAATGGATGGAATTAGGTGATAAACCTGTGCCATCTTTTGCCAAATTTGCTGTTACTGCCTCTGAGTATCTAATTTCTTCCAACCTGAGAAATGTTAGTGTCTTTCAGCCACTAAAATATGGATGTTTGTCAGAATCCCAGAGAAGCAATGTACGGCGTCTAGCTATTAATGAAGAGAAGGCTGGAACATCCAGTTGCTCCCCATAGAAATTCGGGCAGTCTGTAGGAACCCCAAATAATGCAATTGCTAGCCAAACATCAATATTCGTTTTATGAATTTTGGACATAATAATGAAATAGTTACTCCAGAAATGGCATAGCGACGAACAGTTAAAAAACATGGCTTAAATTGCACAGGGAGGCATTGCATATATCACATGAGTCGTTAACATTAGGGTGAGTTTCAGCTAGCCTCCATTCACAAAAATGACCTCTGTAAAAGATTTTAAACTGGATTAAACCAAACCAACACATTAAACTTGTGTATATCCCATCCATAGCCCTGTTCCACCACACATCTGTAAAATCTGTAACTCAGCTTCCCAAGCCGTTTTTTACTTTGGTAAATGATAAATCGTCATTAGACAGAGACGGAGTGTAAATTTGTGAAATTATTTTATTAGGTTTACTCCCACATAACCCATCCTCCCATGGATTTATCAAGGGTAGAATGGAAAACTGCAAATTCGAGCAGTACCTAACCCGGAAAAATTCAACAAGATTCAAGAAAATTTTATCCTCATTAATATCATATGTGGTACATGAGACAAAAACGAAATTACGTGTCATGGACCCCGATTACCCTGTTCTTTTAAAGTTAGAATTTAAATTTTAAAGAAGAAAATGAGATGAAAAATACTGTATATGTGTCATATAATAGAATATACAACTATAAATATCCATTCATTCATTCATTATCTCCCGCTTATCCTCTATTAGGGTCGCGGTGGGGTTCCCCATGCCCATCCAGGGGAGAACATCTCTGGCGCTGGGCAGATAGACCCAGGACAGGGCACACACTCACTCACATAAACACACTCTATATGGGGCAATTTTGAGGATTCAATTGACTTGATCCATGTTTTTGGACTGTGGGAGGAAGCCCACACAGACACGGGGAGAACATGGAAACTCCACCCAGATGGGGATTCGAACCGGGAATCCCTAGTGCTGAGAGGAGAATGTGTTAACCACTAAGCCTAACTAAAAAAAAAATATATATATATATATATATATATATATATATATATATATATATATATATATATATATATATATATATATATAATAAAAAAAAAAAAATATAAAAAAAATATAAAAAAAAAAAAAAAAAAATATATATATATATATATATATATATATATATATATATATATATATATATATATATATATATATATATATATAATATACAACTACAGCTATAAATAAAGTTTATAAAAATAAATTTAAGAATATATATATGTATGTATATATATATATATATATATATATATATATATATATATATATATATATATATATGTTTTCAAATGTTTAAAAGGTTGTATAAATTAGAAATATATAAATAAAGCAGCATATAAAAATGTGAGATGTAGCAGATGTATCTCATGTGAAGATGGTAAAATTTCGCAGCCAAGTCTGAAAACAGAAGATTCCATCTTTATAAAGATCCTTAAAACATTTGATACCTCTGCTTTGTGAGAAAATCTGCTCAGTATGAGATGGTGGAAATGGGGAGCATCCATCCTTAAACTGATTACAGTGGGTTGATGTGTATCACGTTACACCAGCGTTACTATAACTGACGTTACAAAAAGTCAAAATATACAGTTCAGGGGTGTCCAAACGTTTTGCAAAGAGGGTCACATTTATTTATATTAAGTTCTGCTCTGTTATAAAAAACATTTTCATTGCCCCAATTACCTCAAACTGCAGTGTAACCGAATAAAAGCCACTCTAAAGACAATTCTTTCATATCTGGAGTGTCAGAAAACATCAAACAAACTGAATAGAATTCCTTAAGTTTAATGTATGTCAATTTAAGGTCAGGTTTATGTTGTCTACACCTCTTAAAAATGCACGATGGGATAGTTTTCATTGCAGGCTTATGAGAAAACCTCAAATGCTTCTACTCTGCTGCCCTCTTCGGGCCTCTGAACATCTGTTCATATGTCAGGCATTGAGGCAGATGCAGATAGTATAGAATTAGTGCCATCATGTGGTAAAAGGCGGAATTACATTTTAAACTATGTACTGTATGTATTCTGACAGCTAAGGAGCCATAAATAACACATTATAAGCCCGACCATCAAAGGTGCATATACTTTGTCAGTGCTACAGTATGTACGAAACCTTGACTGAAGTTATGTCAGACCCCCCGAATTAACCATAATCATCTATCCATAATCTTCCGCTTTATCCTATAGTAGGGTGGCGGAGGGGGGGGGGGGTCGCTCCCCCATGCCCATCCAGGGAAGAACATTTCGGGTGCTGGGCAGATACACCTAGGACAGGGCGCCAATCTATCAATGGGCACACACTCACACAGACACACTCTCTATGGGGCAATTTGGAGAACTAAATTGACCGTGATCCATGTTTTTGGACTGTGGGAGGAAACCCACACGTGTGAGTGTCCGTGGAGAACATGGAAACTCCACCCAGATTAGGATTCGAATCTGGAATCTCCAGCGCTGAGAGGAGAACATGCTAACCACTAAGCCACCGTGCCCCCCTAACCATAATCAATAAAAACTAAACCTAAAATCTCTTAATAAGTATGTATATATATATATATATATATATATATGTAATTCATTCATTCATTCATTATCTCCCACTTATCCTCTATTAGGGTCGCGTGGGGTTCCCCATGTCCATCCAGGGGAGAACGTCTCGGGCGCTGGGCAAATATACCCAGGACAGGGCGCCAATCCATCGCTGGGCACACACTCACTCACACAGACACACTCTATATGGGGCAATTTTTGAGAATTCAATTAACTTGTTCCATGTTTTTGGACTGTGGGAGGAAACCGGAGAACCCGGAGGAAACCCACGCAGACACGGGGAGAATATGGAAACTCCACCCAGATGGGGATTCGAACCGGGAATCCTTAGTGCTGAGAGGCGAACGTGCTAACCACTAAGCCACCGTGCTGCCACACACACACACATATATATATATATATATATACAGTGCATCCAGAAAGTATTCACAGCGCTTCACTTTTTCCACATTTTCTTATGTTACAGCCTTATTTTAAATTGTATTAAATTATCTCTTTCCTCAAAATTCTACACAAAATACCCCATTATAACCATGTGAAAAGTTTTCTTGAGGGGGAAGACATCACATTTACATAAGTATTCACAGCCTTCGTCATGAAGCTCAAAATTTAGCTCAGGTGCATCCTGTTTCCACTGATCATCCTTGAGATGTTTCTACAGCTTAAATGGAGTCCACCTGTGGTAAATCAAGTTGATTGGACATGATTTGGAAAGGCACACACCTGTCCATATAAGGTCCCACAGTTGACTGCATGTCAGAGGGCAAACACGAAGCATGAAGTCAAAGGAATTATCTGTAGACCTCCGAGAGAAAATTGAGCACAAGGCACAAATCTGGGGAAGAATACAGAAAAAATTCTGCTGCTTTAAAGTCCCAATGAGCACAGTGGCCTCCATCATTCGTAAATGGAAGAAGTTTGGAACCACCAGAACTCCTCCTAGAGTTGGCCGGCCGTCTAAATTAAGCGATCGGGGCAGAAGGGCCTCGGTCAGGGAGGTGACCAAGAACCCAATGATTACTCTGTCAGAGCTCCAGCGTTCCTCCGTGGAGAGAGAAGAACCTTGCAGAGGGACAACCATCTCTGCAGCAATCAAACTCCTTTCAACTCTAGGGATTCCCGGTTTGAATCCCAATCTGGGTGGATTTTCCATGTTTTCCCCGTGTCCGCATGGGTTTCCTCTGGGTTTAACGGTTTCCTCCCGCAGTCCAAAAACATGGATCCAAGGTGAATTGAATTTTCCAAATTGCCCCATATAGAGTGTGTCCGTGTGAGTGAGTGTGTGCCCAGCGATAGATTGGCGCCCTGTCCTGGGTCTATCTGCCCAGCGCCCAAAACTTTCTCCTCCTCCTCCTGCAACCCTAGTACAGGATTAAGCAAAAGGTCAGTGAGGTCATCCTGCAGGACTGTGGCAGCACTAGTCCAACAGAAATCCAGCTTCTGTCCAGTAATTGTCGTTGCCATGGTTTTCTGGCAGTGTTTCTGGATGAGGAGCTGATGATGCCTCGAAGGAACCAGATAAGAAAAGCAGTTAGACCTACTAAAGCACAGTAATTAAGTTACTGGACAGAGTTTATCTAAATTGCCCCTAGATAGTGAGTGAGTGTGCCCCGCAGCCGTAATAGAGGATTATGTGGTCAAGATGAGATGAGGCGTAGTAGAACACCTGAGTATTAGAGAACAGAGTACAGTACATTGAATTGACCAGTTTCTTTGCCCCCCCCCCCTCCTCGCCCGTATCGTATCCTCCTGCAGGAAATGTTGAAATTCATATTTCATCACCTGCCACATTTTGCAGAAGTTTAACTTCTGTGTCCTTACTCCTTACAGTAACAAAATGTGCAACGTTCATCTGCAACTATGTGCAGGTGACAAAAGTTTGTGGGCGTTATACCCAATAAGCATTTTTAAAAAAGGGACATGTGGGGTAAAATGTTTGCACTTTGAGACATGGCCTCATCTTAAACCTCAGTGGTTATGATGTTGGGCTTTAATCTGAAGGTTGTGGGTTCAAATCCCAGGTTCACAATGTTGGTCCTTGAGCAAGACCCTTAACCCTCATTGCTCCAGGGGTGTTGTGATTAACCCTGTGCTTGCTTTGTAAGTCGCATTGGATAAAAGCATCTGCAAAATGACCAAACGTAAATGTTATATCTACAGTGTACACGTCTTTAGTCACTGCTTTTTATTCAGAAATCCCATAGAGATGCTGAAAAAGCACATCTTGTAATTATTGTTGTGTAATATTTCATCTTTATTTCAGGTTTTTTAACCTATCAGCCTCATCTCATCGCACATTTACATCCACTACTAGGGTCACGGGGAGGTTCGCATGACAGAGCCTGGAAAATTTGTGTAAAAAAAAAGAAAAAAGCACAACATAAATGCATATAGGGCGACACGGTGGCTTGGTTTGCATGTTCTCCTTTCAACTCTAGGGATTCCCGGTTTGAATCCCAATCTGGATGGAGTTTCCATGTTTTCCCCGTGTCAGTGTGGGGTTCCTCTGGGTTCTACGGTTTCCTCCCACACTCCAAAAACATGGATCCAAGGTGAATTGAATTCTCCAAATTGCCCCATATAGAGTGTGTCTGTGTGAGTGTGTGTCCAGAGAAAGATTGGCGTCGTGTCCTGGGTGTATCTGCCCAGCACCCAAAACTGGATAGGCATGTGAAACCCTCCCCACGACTCTAGTAGAGAATAAAGCAGAACATAATGGATATATATATATATTTTTTTTCCCCCCATGTCCCTTCATAATCAAAAACAGTTTGTGAATGCCTGTTCTGTGTTCTGTTAAATATTTATTTACTACTTTCATTCCACTTTTGTACCAGGACAGGGTGCCATTCTATCATTGGGCACACACTCTCTCACACAGACACACACACTCTATATGGGGCAATTTACGGCATTCTATTTACCTTGAGCAATGTTATTGGACTGTGGGAGGAAACTGAAGAACCTGGAGGAAACTCACGCAGACACGGGAAGAACATGGAAACTCCACCCAGATTGGGATTCGAACCTGAAATCCCTAGTGCTGAGAGGAGAACCTGCTAAGCCATCGTGCCGCCCGAAAGGGCAATTGGTATCTGTAATTTACTTTTAGCATGTCTTTGGAATATGGGAAGAGACCCACTCCTTACAAGGAGGACTTTTGATTGCCCAAACTGGCGGGAATCGAAGGTACGGTGGCTTAGTGGTTAGCACGTTCGCCTCTCAGCACTAGGGATTCCCGTTTCGAATCCCAGTCTGGGTGGAGTTTCCATGTTCTCACCGTGTCCATGTGGGTTATCACCAGGTTCTTCGGCTTCCACAGTCAAGTGAAGGCTCTAAATTGCCCCATATAGGGTGTGTTTTTGTGTGTCTGTGTGAGTGAGTGTGTGCCCAGTGATAGATTGCCGCCCTGTCCTGGGTGTATCTGCCCGGCGCCCGAAACATTCTCCCCTGGATGGGCATGGGGAACCCGGAGGAAACCCACGCGGACACGGGTAGAACATGGAAACTCCACCCAGATGGGGACTCGAACCGGGAATCCCTAGTGCTAACCACTTAGCCACCGTGCAGCCCGTTTGGAGCCAGTTGCTAGAAGATATTTTTGAACGTTATCATTAACCCTTTCAAGGAAACGCCGTTTACATTCTAAAGTGCATTTATTCTCCAAAACTGCATCCTAAAGAACTGTAACTTACAAATATACGTATTTAATTAGTTTGATGGTTATATTACGTGACATGGAAAGATTGCATGGTTTGATTAAGACGCTAGATGTCGCTGTAGGACAATATCACAGCGTTCAACCGATGCATGAAAGAGACAGTTCTTTTCATTAGGTTCTACTACTACTCGTTAATAAAAAAATGTGTATATATATATATATATATATATATATATATATATATATATATATATATATATATATATAATGTGTGTATATATATATATATAATGTGTGTATATATATATAATGTGTGTATATATATATATATATATACATTAATTACCCATAATCCCTTACCTCAGATTTGAAATTCCTGTTAATCTTATTATTAGTATTACATTTGCAGCAGCTCTCTCTTACTTGCTAACCAGTTCTTTCACTGACCTTCTCACACATTCAGTCTTTATATCACAACATTTAGAGCTTGACCTCCCACAGTCCAAAAAAAAAAAAGGATTTAAGGTGAATTCAATCATTATCTTCCTCTTAACCATCCACTAGGGTCGTGGAGGGGTTCCCCATACCCATTCAGGGGAGAACGTTTCGGGCGCTGGGCAGATACACCCAGGACAGGACAACAATCTATCTATCATTACATTTACATTTAAAGCGACTTACAAATGAGAAAATCACAAGTCAGTAGTTATGAAGAAAACAAGCTACACTGCAGGATTATCAAACCTGATCATTATATGATCCTGCAAACCCTCCCCCCCTATTATTATTATTATTATTATTATTATAATTATTGTATTATTCCTTTTTTCCCTCTTTTTTATCTACAACAGGTATTTGTTAAAAAGAAGCATCTTTAGTAGTTTCTCGAAAATGCCTAGTCTATCACAGACACACACACAAACACATACTATATGGGGCAATTTACCTTGAATTCATGTTTTAGGACTGTGGGAGGAAACCCACACAGACACGGGGAGAACATGGAAACTCCACCCAGTTTGGGATACGAACCTGGATCCCCAGCGCTGAGAGGAGAACATGCTAACCACTAAGCCACCACTAACCACTAACAACATGCTAACCACTAAGCCTGACATTATTATTAATATTCATATATTTATTATCTTTTACTTAATCCTTTAATAGGGTTATGGGGTGGTTTCCCATGCCCATCCAGGGGAGAACGTTTCGGGCGCTGAGCAGATAGACACAGGACAGGATGCCAATCTTTTGCTTGGGCACACACTCACGCACACAGATACACTGTATATGGGGCAATTTAGAGCATTCAATTGACCTTGAATCCATGTTTTTGGACTGTGGAAGGAAAGCGGAGAACCCGGAGGAAACACACTCAGATACGGGGAAAACATGGAAACTCACATACGGGGAAAACATGGAAACACCCAGATTGGGATTCGAATATGGAATCCCCAGCGCTGAGAGGAGAACATGCTAACCACTAAATCTTTGAGTGAGAAATAGTTGAGTCAATATTGTGACTTTTATCTTAGATAAACAAGTTAATTAGTTTGGTAAATCTCAGCACGGCGGCACAGTGGCTTAGTGGTGAGCACGTTCGCCTCTCAGCGCTAGGGATTCCCGGTTCGAATCCCCATCTGGGTGGAGTTTCCATGTTCTCCCCGTGTCTGCGTGGGTTTCCTCCGGGTTCTCCGGTTTTTTCCCACAGTCCAAAAACATGGATCATGTTAATTGAATTCTCAAAAAAAATTGCCCCCTATAGATTGTGTCTGTGTGAGTGAGTGTGTGCCCAGCGATGGATTGGCGCCCTGTCCTGGGTCTATCTGCCCAGCGCCCGAGACGTTCTCCCCTGGATGGGCATGGGGAACCCCACCGCGACCCTAATAGAGGATAAGCGGGAGATAATGAATGAATGAATGAAAATCTCAGCACACTCAGTGATAAATTGACACCCTGTCCTGGGAGGGTTCCCCCTGGATGGACATGCAGAACCCTCCCCGTGACACTAGTAGAGGATTAAGTGAAAAATATTAAATTAATGAATGAAATGTTAGCACAGTGTTTCACGTTACTAAGATCTTTACTAAAACTCAAGAGGAGACATGTGTGAGACTGAGGTCTTTATCTCAGGAGAACCATTTGAGACTTTTACTAACGTCTTCTTCATCCTGCCATTTGATCTGATTGTTGTCAGGGAGAAACTGCTAAATCAATGACATCTCCATTTTGATTGTGTATTTATAGGGAATGACACACACAACCATCATCATTCCTAAAAACAAGCAGAAAAAGTGCATGTCCATCTGGGAGTGGACAGAGGAGAGAGCAGGACCAGCTGTCCGCTGTTCTTCATCTGAGAGGAAACGTGTTCACACACAATTCAGAGAGTGCAAAACCAAATCTGCCTTTCTGATGGAACCCGGTTTATTTTTAGCAAAATGTACCCCACTCTCATGTGGGCAGAAGATTAAAACCACACAATCACCTTCATTACCTATTATTGACTATTAACAGGACGGCATGGTGGTATAGTGATTAGGTTAGCATGTTCTCCTCTCAGCGCTTGGGATCAAGGTTTAAAGCCTGATCTGGGTGGAGTTTTCACGTTCTCCCCGTCAATTGAATACTCTAAATCACCCCATATAGTGTGTGTGGGTGAGTGTGTGGCTAGTGATAGATTGGCATCCTGTCCTGGGTGTATCTGCCCAGTGCTCAAAACGTTCTCCCCTGGATGGGCACGGGGAACCCCTCCGTGACCCTAGTAGAGGACTAAGTGGAAGATAATGGATGGATTGATGGACGGATGGAACCATGACCCACTTCTGCCTTAAAGACATGGGGTTCTCTGCAGATTGAGGTTACGGGGTTCATTGTGCTGTACTGTTAAAATGTGAGATTCGAGTGTTACTCCTGTTTAAAATTAATTAATTTATTTATTCATTATCTTCCGCGTTTCGGGCGCTGGGCAGATACACCCAGGACAGGGCGCCAATCTATCATTGGACACACACTCACTCACTCACTCACACATACACACAAACACACTCTACATGGGGCAATTTAGAGCACTCAATTGACCTTAAATCCATGTTTTTGAACTATGGGAGGAACCTGGAGAACCCGGAGAAAACCCACAGAACATGGAAACTCCATTCAGTTTGGGATTAGAACCAGGAATCCCTAGCGCTGAAAGGAGAACATGCTAACCACAAGCCGCCGTGACTCACACACGCATTCATTCATCTATCCATTATCTTCCCCTTTATCCTCTACTACTGTAGGGTTGCGGGGGGGTTCCCCACGCTCATCCAGGGGAGAATGTTTAAGGCGCTGGGCAGATACACCCACTTATATACACACACACACACACACACACTCTCCATATGGGGCAATTTAGAGCTAAACTGTGGGAGGAAACCGGAGAACCCAGAGGAAACCCACTTTTACACGGGGCGAACACCCAGATTTGGGTGGAAACTCCACCCAGATTTGGGATTCGAACCTGAATCCCCAGCGCTGAGAAGAGAACATGCAAGCCACCGTGTCGCCCCTGTTCAAAACTGCTTTATTAATTCTTTCGTGCAATACTTGCTGATGACATTCATTAACTGCTGAGCCGCTATCAGCAACCCCCATTATATTCGACACTTTAAGTCGCCATGGTAGCATGATAATAATGTGTGCTATACAGTTTGTGAAAGGGGACGGTCGTGCTGCACACACATGCACACAATGAGTCGGATGTTTGCAGACACTCTCTCTTTACAGAACCTTTCAATGCTCTCAAGGTCTAAGCCTTTTATACATGTCTCTTTACACCCTCACTCTACACTCTAACGCTCTCATTCTCTTTTTGTTCGTCGATGTACACTGACGCTCACCCTCTTTGTGCTTCACAGACATAAACACTGATTTCGAGCTGTAGGTTCATTATTATTATTATTATTATTATTATTATTATTCATTCATTCATTATCTCCCGCTTTATCCTCTATTAGGGTCGCGGTGGGGTTCCCCATGCCCATTCAGGGGAGAACGTCTCGGGCGCTGGGCAGATACACCCAGGACAGGGCGCCAATCCATCGCTGGGCACACACTCACTCACACAGACACACTCTATATGGGGCAATTTTTAAGAATTAAATTTAATGTTTTTGGACTGTGGGAGGAAACCGGAGAACCCGGAGGAAACCCACGCAGACACAAGAAAAACATGGAAACTCCACCCAGATGTGGATTCCAACCGGGAATCCCTAGCGCTGAGAGGCGAACGTGCTAACCACTAAGCCACCGTGCCGCTTAATAATAATAATAATAATAATAATAATAATAATATTATCATCATCTCATTATTTTCCACCTAATCCTCTACTAGGGTCGCAGAGGGGTTCTTCATGCCCATTTAGGGAAGAACATTTCAGACTTTGAACAGATACACCCAGGACAGGGTACCCATCCATTTATGGGTACCCACGCACGCAGTGGGGCAATTTAGAGCAGCTAGAGGTGGCTTAGTGGTTAGCATGTTCTCCTCTCAGTGCTAAGAGTTCCAGGTTTGGATCCCAATCTGGGTGGAGTGTCCACGTGGTTTCCTCTAGGTTCTCCGGTTTCCTCCCACAGTCCAAAAACATGGATCAAGGTCAATTGAGTTCTCCAAATTGCCCCATATAATGTGTGTTTGTGTGTGTGTCTGTGCGGGTTTACTTTCGGTTCTCCAGTTTTCTCCCACAGTCCAAAAACATGGATTTAAGGTAAATTGAAAGCTGGATGAATAAGTTAAGAGCAGCCAGTTGACCTTGAATCCATGTGTTTGGACTGTGGGAGGAACCAGAGAACCCAGTAAAAACGTTCCAGGCATGAGGAGAACATGATAATTCCACTAAGATCGAGTTTAGAACCTGGATCCCCAGCGCTGAGTGGGGAATGTGCTAACCAGTAATCCACCACTTTAGAACAGCCAGTTGACCTTAAATCTATGTTTTTAGACTGTGGGGGGGAAACCCAAGAATCCGGAGAAAACCTAGCGGACATGAGGACAACATTGTAACTCCACTTCGGGTTACGAACCTAGATCCCCAACACTGAACATGGTAATTCCACCCAGTTCAGAAATGCTAATCACTAAACCAGCATGTTGCCCTGTTTTATTATTATTATTATTATTATTATTATTATTATTATTATTATTATTATTTTACTATTTTATTATTATCAGTATTTTATTATTATCATTATTATTATCATTATTATTATCATTATTATTATTATTATTATTATTATTATTATTATTATTTTACTATTTTATTATTATCAGTATTTTATTATCAGTATTTTATTATTATCATTATTATTATTATTATTATGGCAGGTGGTGCGATGGTTTAGTGGTTAGCACATTCGCCTCTCAGCACTAGGGATTCCCAGTTCGAATCCCAGTCTGGGTGGAGTTTCCATGTTCTCCCCGTGTCCACGTGGGTTTCCTCAGGGTTCTCCGGTTTCCTCCCACAGTCCAAAAACATGAATCAAGTCAATTGAGTTCTCCAAAATTGCCCCATATAGTGTGTGTGAGTTAGTGTGTACCCAGTGATAGATTGGCGCCCTGTCCTGGGTGTATCTGCCCAGCGCCCAAGACGTTCTCCCCTGGATGGATATGGGACCCCCCCCCCCCGACCCTAGTAGAGAATAAAGCAGAAGATAATGGATAGATTATTATCGTTATTATTATTATTATTATTATTGTTATTATTATTATTATGGCAGCATGTCCAATTAGTTGTTTCATTATGTTTTTTGAGTTGATGATTCATACATCCTTTTTTATTAATAAACATACACCAGTTTTGCCAAAGCTTACTGAAGGCCATCAAAAAAAATTGGAAACTTTGTTTCCAGGCCGCCCAACAATGTTATTGCATGAGTTATGTCTTATGTCTTTACTGTCCTTGCTTTGGCCTTGCTCTCTGTCCTCAGTCCTCAGTGAGTAAGCAATAATTCGTCCAATGTTGGCTTAGTGCCAAATTGAGTTTTGTCTGTAAAAATGTGCTTTATGTGCTCTTTGATGTTTGGACTGCACACATGAGCTATTGCCACCTCAGCTGTCCACACATTTGTCCACCACACAAGCACCTTTTAGTCCGTTCAAGCTGACATCATGACCCTGAAGCCATCTCTCTCTCTCTCTCTCTCTCTCTCTCTCTCTCTCTTTCTCTCTCTCTTTCTCTCTTTCTCTCTCTCTGTCACACACATAAACACTTATGTTGAACTCATCTAGCAGGCACATACACACACACATATATATATATATATATGTATATGTATATGTATATGTATATGTATGTGTGTATATATATGCGCTAGGGATTACCGGTTCCATGTTCTCCCCGTGTCCGCATGGATTTCCTCTGGGTTCTCCGGTTTCCTCCCACAGTCCAAAAACATGGATCAAGTCAATTGAGTTCTCCAAATTGCCCCATGTAGAGTGTGTTTGTGTGCATGTCTGTGTGAGTGAGTGTGTGCCCAGCGACAGATTGGCGCCCTGTCCTGGGTGTATCTGCCCAGCACCTGAAACGTTCTCCCCTCGATGGGCATGGGGAACCCCCCCGCGACCCTAATATAGGATAAAGCGGAAGATAGTGAATGAATGAATGAATGAATATATATATAGATAGATATAAATTATATATACACACACTACACACCTTTAATCCTATAAACACCTTTGTTTTCAGCAAAAATAGTGTATTTTGGTTCATGGTTCAGTTGTAGTTAAGGAACCAGCCTTGTGACCTGACTCAGCACTTCCAAATCTGAGGTCATTGTTCACAGTCGGAAAAGGGTGGAGGGTCCTTTCTGGGTCAGGGATGAGATCTTGCCTCAAGAGGAGGAGTTTAAGTAGCTCGGGCTCTTGATTGACAGGCAGATCGGCATGGAGTCAGCAGTGATGTGGACTCTATACCAGTCTGTTGTGGTGAAGAAAGACCTAAGCCATAAGGTGAGTTTCTCGACTTGCCAGTTGATCTACGTTCCTACTCTCAACTATGGTCATGAGCTTTGGGAAATGACTGAAGGAACAAGAACACGAATACGAGCAGCCGAAATGGGTTTCCTCTGCAGGGTGTTTGGGCTCTCTCTTAGAGATAAGGTGAGAAGCTCGGTCATCCGGGAGGGACTCGGAGCAGAGCCACTACTTCTCCACGTCCAAAGGAGCCAGTTGAGGTGGTTCAGGCATCTGGTAAGGATGCCTCATGGGGGACCCCAGGGAAGACCCAGGATATGCTGGAGGGATTATATCTCCTAGCTGGTCTGGGAGCACCTCAGGGTTGCCCCAGTTGACTGGTAAAGGTGGCTGGGAGAGGGAGGTCTGGGCCTCTCTTTACTTGGTATGCTGCCCCTGCGACCTGAACGCCAGACAAGTGGAAGATAATGGATGGATGGGTTCTCTTTCAGTTAACTGAAAGGGAGCAAAGTCTGTGTGAATGAATTCGAACCCTAACACCGCCCGAGAGCTATACACTCACAATACAGTGAAAGCTGCCTGTGTGATTTAATTGCACTTCCATATATGAAATAATTTAGTCTTTGCATCAGTCCATCTACAGGCACTGATTTCTCAACTGATGCGTTCTTTTGTGTGGCGACCTTTTCACAATAGTTCCTCATTTATCATCCATCAATTATCTTCCGCTTCATCCGCAGTGGGGGGCTTCCCTATGCCCATCCAGGGGAGAACGTGTCGGGTGCTGGGCATATACACCCAGGACAGGGTGCCAATCTACCATTGGGCACACTCACTCACTCAAACAAACACATTCTATATGGGGCAATTTGGAGAATGTAGTGTGTGTGTTTGTGTGTTTTCTCCCCTGCATGGGGATGGGGCCTGGGGAACCCCCTCCCCCCAGAGAGCCTTGTCCTCACAAGGTTGCTTCCTAAAAACCAACAACACCAGGGGGGTTAACTCACCACTGTTGCTTTGGTTTACACCTCGGGAGTTCAGGCTACGACCACTGTAAAGCTGCTTATTTTCAGAGTTCCATTCACTGGATCTAAGGGGCCAAGCCCAGCTCCTGAAAAACAACCCCACACCATAACTTCCACCAAACTTTACACTTGGCACAATGCAGTCAGACAAATAGCATTCTCCTGGCAGCCACCAAATCCTGACTCCTCCATAAGATTGCTCAATGGAGAAGCGTGATTTGTCACTCCAGAAAACATGTCTCCACTGCTCCAGAGTCCAGTGGAGGTGTGCTTTACACCACTGCATCGATGCTTTGCATTGCACTTGGTGAGGTATGGCTTGGATGCAGCTGCTCCACTATGGAAACCCATTCCATGAAGTGCCCTGAGCGCTGTTCTCAAGCTGATCTGAAGGCCACATGAAGTTTGGAGTTCTGTAGTGACTGACTGCAGAATGTTGGCGACCTCTTCGCACTATACGCTGACCCAGTTTACATGGTCTACCACTGGCTGAGTTGCTGTCGTTCCCAAACACTTTAATTTTTTTGACAGTTTTTTTGACATCCATTTGACAGTTGACTGAAATATTTGGGAGTGAGAAAATTTCACGACTGGATTTGTTGTTAAAGCTGCTTGATTTTATACACATGGGTCCATGAAAGTTCTCGGAACACATGATTTTGATCATTTAGATGGGTGAGCAAGTACTTTTGGAATATAGTATATGTACAGTATATAGGGCACGGTGGCTTAGTGGTTAGCATGTTCTCCTCTCAGTGCTAGGGATTCCCGGTTTAAATCCTAATGTAGGTGGAGTTTTCATGTTCTCCCTGTGTTCGCGTGGGTTTCCTCCGGGTTCTCTGGTTTCCTCCCACAGTTCAAAAGCATGGGTGTGTATATATATATATATATATATATATATATATATATATATATATATATATATATATATATCCCCCCCCCCCCCCCCCCCCCCCCCCCCCCCCCCCCCCCCCCCCCCCCCCCCCCCCCCCCCCCCCCCCCCCCCCCCCCCCCCCCCCCCCCCCCCCCCCCCGTTTTTTGGAGAATATGGAAACTCCACCCGGATTGGGATTTGAACCGGGAATCCCCAGTGCTGAAAGGCGAACATGCTAACCACTTAGCCACTGAGCCGACCCTCTTCTTGAACTCTTTGATAAAAGAAATTTTCCATCATCTGAGACTAAAACTTTATGAAACCTAATGTCTTGATGGAGCTTATATCAGGATGTGCATTTGATAGAATGCCAGCACTGCTTATCTGCTTATCTTAAAAGAATATTGATTATTTAGGGGCAGCACGGTGGCTTAGTGGTTAGCACGTTCGCCTCTCAGTGCTAGTTATTCCCGGTTTGAATCCAAATCTGGGTGGAGTTTCCATGATCTCCCCGTGTCTGTGTGGTTTCCTCTGGGATCTCCGGTTTCCTCCCACAGTCCAAAAACATGGATCAAGGTCAATTGAATTCTCCAAATTGCCCCATATAGAGTGTGTCTGTGTGAGAGAGTGTATGCCCAGAGATAGATTGGCGCCCTGTCCTGCCCAACGCTTGAAACGCTCGAAAAAACCTCCCCCCCGCCCCCGGGACCTTAGCAGAGGATAAAGCGGGAGATAATGGATGGATGGAGGGATGGTGTTTTGACACATAGTAATATCAGGCAATATACTTTATATATGGACATTTACAGAACAGATCATACAAAAGGATATACAGTTAGGCTTTATATTTACATTTGTTAAGAAAAATATATATGTATATGGTGGCTTAGTGGTTAGCATGTTCGCCTCTCAGCTGGGGATCCAGGTCCGAATCCCAATCTGGGTGGAGGTTCCATGTTCTCCCCGTTTCCTCTGGGTTCTCCAGTTGCCTTCCACTGTTCAAAAACATGGTTTAAGGTAAATTGAATGTGCCAAATTGCCCCATATAGAGTGTGTTTGTGTGAGTGAGTGTGCCCAGCGAGAGATTGGTGCCCTGTCCTGGGTGTATCTGAAAGAAATAACCCCAGATATAAAAAAAACAACCTCTAGCTTAACAAAGCATTTATACACTTAAAGTTACAGTATGTTCTTAATTTAATTCATTTATTTATTTATTTTTTATTCATTGTTGCAAACTCCACGTTTCATTAAAGATTTAATTAGGTGCCCTTTATAAAAGAATGTGTTCATTAGTAGTAAAACCTTCTAAACTTCGAATTTGCCTGATTGTGTTCTTGATCAGCCCTTAACTAAGAACGCGGCACAAAAATAAAACCTATCATTGTCATGGCCCAGAGGAGCCGTGCTGGGTGTCCCTTATTTTTATGTCTGAAAGGTGGCAACCCTAACAATGGAGTCGGTGTGTTTACACACAGACTTCCTACAGTGGATGTTAAAAATAGTCCAGTTGCATTGTGAAGGCCTAAAAAAGCTTAGAAAAAAACCCGAGTTCCAAGGTGGGGGAAGGGGAGGATGACAACTGTGTAAAAAGCCCAATTGTTAAACAGGCTACTATCCAAACTTGTTCCAACTGAGGTGTTTTTTGATTGGATGAAATATTCTGATCCAACCTCTCCAAACATTCATTCATTCATTCATTCATTATCTTCCGCTTATCCTCTATTAAGGTCGCGGTGGGGTTCCCCATGCCCATCCAGGGAAAAACGTCTCGGGCGCTGGGCAGATAGACCCAGGACAGGGCGCCAATCCATCGCTGGGCACACACTCACTCACACAGACACACTCTAAATGGGGCAATTTTTGAGAATTCAATTAACTTGATCCATGTTTTTGGACTGTGGGTCGGAAACTGGAGAACCCGGAGGAAACCCACGCAGACACGGGGAGAACATGGAAACTCCACCCAGATGGGGATTAGAACCGGGAATCCCTAGCACTGAGAGGCGAATGTGCTAACCACTAAGCCACCGTGCCGCCCCTCTCCAAACAAGTATACCAAAATTTATAAACCAGACATCATGACATGACCTCGTATTCTTTAGCATCATGCTCTAACCACAGTTTCATGCATCAATCTGCCTTTTTTCCACATCCAAAAGTTACAAGTTGTACAAATTGTGCTGACAGATATCCATCCATCCATTATCTTCCGCTTTATCCTATATTAGGGTTGCGGGGGGGGGGGGGGGTCCCCTTGCCCCTCCAGGGGAGAAGGTTTTGGGTGCTGGGCAGATACACCCAGGACAGGGCGGCAATCTATCACTGGACACACACTCACTCACACAAACACACTCTATATGGGGCAATCTGGAGGAGTCAATTGACTTGATCCATGTTTTTGGACTGTGGGAGGAAACCGGAGAACCCGGAGGAAATCCACGCGGACACGGGGAGAACATGGAAACTCCACCCAGATGAGGATTAGAACCGGGAATTTCTGTGAGAGGAGAACGTGCTAACCACTAAGCCACCGTGCCGCCCGTACTGACAGACAGTACATTTCAACACACATACACAACCCAACTAAACTATATTGCCAAAAGTATTTGCTTACCCGTCCAAATGGTTAGAATCTGGTCTTGTGAGAACTTCCATAACTACAGGCGTATAAAATCAGGCAGCTAGGCATGAGGACTGTTTTTAGAAACAGTTCTGAAAGAATGGGTCGCTCTCAGGAGTTCAGTTAATTCCAGTGTGGAACTGTACTGGGATCAAACCTGCCACAAGTCCAGTTGTAAAATTTCCTCAATTCCAAATATTCCACAGTGAACCACAGCAACTCAGCCAAGAAGTGGTATACTACGTAAACTGACGGAGCGTGGTCAGCGCATAGTGCGAAGTGGTCGCCGACATTCTGCAGTCAAACACTACAGAACTCCAAACTCCAAGTGGTGCTCTTCTGAAAGAATAGTCCAAAATTCCCATAAACACACCCCTAAACCATGTGGGCAGCCTTCTTTTAAGAGTTGACGCTGTTTTAGATACAAAGGGTGGACTGACCTCATATAGAACCCTATTGGATGCCACTTAAACTCATATGTGTGTCAAGGCAGGGGAGCCAATACTTTTGGCAATATAGTGTATATAGTTACTCTCGTCACTCTACAGCCTTATTTTTGGGCTGGTCATCATCTAAGCCTTTTGGCCTTTTGAACAAAAGATTCTGGCTGAACCACCTCCAAATCTTGTTCCTGGCTGAAACCCCAGTCATTATATGAGAACATTGCTGGATTAACTGTAAAGAGGTTGGCTTCTCCTACTATTTAAATCCCTGTATGTCCTGAGGTCATGGATATCAGCTGAAAATGCCTAAATTCTCTCCATGGGCTAGTTGTCTTTTATCAGAAGGCTGATGTAACCCTGGAGCAAGACCCCCTGTAATCACGGCAGGCCCTCCAAGAGGTTTCTCTTTTGTAATACTCGGTCTTCCGGGACACAGGTCACCTCTTGAAGGTACATGGACATACCTTCAGCTTTTAAAAGTGTCATCTAGGCCTTCTGGTTTATAGATTTATCAAAGAGTGTTGTAAATTTAGTTTATTAAACTAGTTTAGACTTCTCTTGGCTTTTAACTTGCTGGCTATGGTTTACGAAAAATTGTTTTAAATTCAATCTATTTATTGTTCTCCATTTAATCCTGTACAAGGGACTAGGGGCAACGTGGCGGGGGTTCCCTATGCACATCCAGGGGAGAACGTTTCGGGCACTGGGCAGATACACCCAGGATAGGACGCCAATCCATCGCTGGGCACACACTCACACAAACACACTCTATATGGGGCAATTTGGAGAATTCAATTGACTTAATCCATGGTTTTGAACTGTGGGAGGACACCACCCACGCGGACACAGGGAGGACATGGAAACACCTTTTTGGTTGTTTTTACCAACTATTTACGACTGATCAATAAAAATTAAGTAACCATACATATTTTTAAAGTTATTTAGGACTAAGGTAGCCTACAATTGGAACTCCATCACTCCAGAACTCTGATGTGTTGCAACGTACCACCCTGCCAAAGGCCTCAACTTTCGGGCTTTAATAATAAATAATGATGCAGGCATGCCGCCGTACGGAAAAATGCCTTAATGGAACGTTACAGGAGATTCCGAACTCAGTGGGCTTCAAAAGCCCAAGTGGTGTCATAAGCTGTAAACGTTTTATGTGACATACTTGAAACGCTGCGCAAATGCAACCGGCATGGTTAACTCTTTCGTAGATTACTTCATTTAGAGCGTAATTCGTCTCGCAGACAGAGACCAGCCTCATGGAGGTTACACCCACACCATAGGGACAGGCGGTTTATCACTCTCCATTGACTCTGTGTTGAGTAACGGCGCCATATGGTAAAAACTGTTAAAAGCTGTTATATGTTGGGATGCACTATGAACATGGAAACGTTCCCAAATCCGGGCTTTTATATGCTGCTGATCTGAAAAACTGCCTTTAATGAGGTAAAAGTGGAAACAGGCATGAGGCTTGGGGATTTTAATACTTATTATGGTTACATGTGCTGTAAGCATTTTGCTTATATATTTGGAAATCAGTTTTAGGCTGGGCGGTACGGTGGCTTAGTGGTTAGCAGGTTCTCCTCTCAGCACTAGGGATTCAGTTTCAAATCCCCATCTGGGTGGAGTTTCCATGTTCTCCCCGTGTCCGCGTGGGTTTCCGCTGGGTTCTTCGGTTTCCTCTCACAGTCCACAAACATGGATCAAGGTCAATTGAATTCTCCAACTTGCCCCATATAGAGTGTGTTTGTGTGGGTGAGTGTGTGGCACCCTGTCTTGGGTGTATCTGCCCAGCGCCCGAAATGTTCTCCCCTGTATGGGCATGGGGATCCCCCCATGACCCTAATATGGGATAAAAAAGAAGATAATGGATGGATGGATAGTTTTAGGCTACTAAAAAATTTGTCTGCAACTTTTATTATATACAGTACATCACCATATTCATTCATTCATTTATTCATTCATTCATTTATTCGTTATCTTCCGCTTTATCCCCTACTAGGGTGGCAGGGTTCCCCATGCCCATCCAGGGGAGAACGTTTCGGGCGCTGGGCAGATACACCCAAGGCACTATATGGGGCAATTTAGAGCATTCAATTTAGCTTAATTTGGAGAATATAAAGAAATATTTTTGTGTTTGGGGCGGAAAGGTGGCTTAGTGGTTAGCATGTTTACATTCCAGCTTGGGATCCAGGTTCGAAACCTAATCTGGCTGCAGTTTTCATGTTTTCCCCGTTTCTGCAGAGTTTCCTCCTGTTTACCAGTTTCCTCCCACAGTCCAAAAACATGGATTCAAAATAAATTGGCTGCTCTAAATTGCCCCTATATAGTGTGAGTGAGTGTGTACCCAGTGATAAATTAGTTATTAATTAAATTCCGTGCCTTATTAGCTCTAACTGCCTTCCATGTCTGTTTCTTTTGAGGTGTGACCGGCTTCCTGGAGATCTTCATCCATGGCTCTGCCGACAAACACTGATGGAACCTGAATATTAATTGGACTGGCGGTCCTGCAGGACGCCCCCTAATGGACTCACATATAGTTTTCTAGTTTTTAGTTTTTCCATTTGTCAAATTTAGTTTTTAGTTTTTCCACCCCCCCCCCCCCCCCCCCCCCCCCCCCCCCCCCCCCCCCCCCCCCCCCCCCCCCCCCCCCCCCCCCCCCCCCCCCCCCCCCCCCCCCCCCCCCCCCCCCTAAATCGGCGACCTGTCCTGGGTGTATCTGCCCAGCGCCCGAAACGTTCTCCCCTGGATGGGCAAGGGAACCCCCCCAACTCTAGTAGATAATGGAAGATAATGGATGGATGGATGGAAATGAACCAAGCCAACTAAGCCAACTTTGAAGAGTGTTCAGGAGTGAACAGAGAGTGTGATTTCACAAGACAGGTCTGGCCATCTTTGACTTTAGTGAATTCCGTTTTTGTAGCTCAAAAGTTGGCCTAGCTATGTGCAAAAATCACCGTAATGCAACATAAATGGGAATTTTGGCTCAGAAACAAACGGAAATATCTCGGAAACCATTCAACCCATTTCTTAGCTGTATACCAGCACTCATTTCACCAATGAGCTGAAAGAACCCTGCCAAAAGTTTGGTGATATCTCGAACAAAGGGAAGACAAAAATGGTGGAATATTAAAAATGGGATAACAATAGTGTGATTGCCATATATGGATAATAAAAACAATGTGGCCATAAAATAAAAACTAAACCAGAAAGTATATAAGAGTTAATGTGTCTCAGTGCTAAAAGCTGGACATTGACTGGAATACGAGAGAGGGCAAAATGGAACCTTAATCATGTTAATGCACCAGATGGAGCTTATTGTTCTCCGCTGCTCTCTAGAAAGTTCAGCTTCATGGATTGATTAATTTTTACTTTACTTGCGAGTTACTTTAGATTAAAAGTGTTGGCAATAACGTACTTCATCGTCAGGATGATGGCGTGGAGTGCCTGGATCTGGCCATGTCTTTGCCACTGTGAGGCAACCTGTTTGTGAAGTTCTTTTAGAAATCAGAAGAAATCAATGAAAATTGCTTTCGGGAATCCGAGGTGTCGTTTATTTACTGTTTCGGATATTTAATCTGATATTTTATTTCTGTTTCTGCATTTTAATTTATCCATCCATCCTCATGCGCTTTATCCTCTACTAGGGTCGCGGTGGGGTTCCCCATGCCCATCCAGGGGAGAACGTTTCAGGGTAGATAGACCCAGGACAAGGCGCCAATCTATCGCTGGGCACACACACACTCACTTACTCACTCACACAAACTAAATGGGGCAATTTGGAGAATTCAATTGACCTTGATCCATGTTTTTGGACTGTGGATGTAAACAGTATAAGCCGTAGGAAACCCACGCGGACACGGAGAGAACATGGAAACTCCACCCAGATTCAAACCGGGAATCCCTAGTGCTGAGAGCAGAACATGCTAACTACTAAGCCTGGCGATTGTACTTCTAATTTATTTATTATTTATACAATTTCTATTTAGAATTTGTTGGTTCTTAGTTCTAAAACGTACGCATCCTGTACAAAGTTTTACTACTTACTTTTAAGGCGTCTGTTTTTCTGGCCAAAGTCCTTCACCCTTATGCCTTATGCCCTACCCATAGTTTGCGGTCCACAGAATCAGGTTATGCACCTTCGGCGGACATCCCCTAACATATTCGAAGCTCAATTAAAACATATTCGTTTAATCAGTGTTTTCATTCAACATTTTCATTAAGTTATTATCTTCCGCTTTATCCTCTACTAGGGTAGTGGGGGGGTTCCCCATGCCCATCCAGGGAAGAACGTTTTGGGCGCTGGGCAAATACACCCAGGACAGGTTCCCAATCTATCACTGGGCACACTCACTCACTCACTCACACAAACACACACACTCTATATGGGGCAATTTGGAGCATTCAATTGACCTTGATCCATGTTTTTGGACTGTGGTGGGAAACCGGAGAACCTGGAGGAAACCCACGTGGACACGGAAAGAACATGGAAACTCCACCCAGCTTGTGATTCGGGAATCCCTAGCGCTGAGAGGCAAACATGCTAAACACTAAGCCACTGTGCCACCCGCATTTAATTAACTGCATGTTCTATATGTTTTACATGTTTCTACTATTTTAATGTTTTTCTGTTTTATTTGTTTAGTAAATCGTTTCGAGGTCCCTAAATCGCTATATAAATAAAATGAATTATTATTATTATTATTATTAGGCGGCACGGTGGCTTAGTGGTTAGCACGTTCGCTTCTCAGTGCTAGGGATTCCCAGTTGGAATCCCCATCTGGGTGGAGTTTCCATGTTCTCCCCGTGTCCGTGTGGGTTTCCTCCGGGTTCTCTGGTTCCCTCCCACAGTCCAAAAACATGGATCAAGTGAATTGAATATTTAAAATTGCCCCGTTCTGAGTGTGTCTGTGTGGGTGAGTTTGTGCCCAGCGATGGATTGGCGCCCTGTCCTGGGTCTATCTGCCAGCGCCTGAGATGTTCTCCCCTGGATGGGCATGGGGAACCCCACCGTGACCCTAATAGAGGATAAGCGGGAGATAATGAATGAATGAATTATAAAAGCATCGGCCTAAGTGGCTATTCTGCCCTGAAGTTGTGTACATGTCGTTTTTCATACAGGATGTGCTGCTAAAGGGCATTAGAAGAGACGTTCTCAACTGGAGAAACAAAACTGCGATTGCAGGCTTGGCAGGTGGAATGTTATTAAACAGGAAGGCTGTGAAATAACTAATTAAAACCAAATCAATCGCTGTCTCCTGCAATACGGAAAAGCTCACCGATACTTAGGATTGCTCGATGCAGGTCGCTGGCGTTTAAAATGCGCTGGCTGTGCACTGTGGAACACTCGCTTTTCATTTGGCCGGTGTTTGCCGACGCAGCACATTCTGCATCTTTTCCTTTTATGAAGTACTAAATTTGTGCCATGTGCTGAGTGTTGTAGGTTAATACAGCGTTGTTCTGTCAACCTTGACGGCCTGGTCAGCGAGTTATGTAGAAGCCTGCAGCTGGAATTCACAGTGATATTCATTCCATTTCTTCTTTAATCTGCAGACATTCACATTTCGGCGGGTGGTGGCTTAGTGGTTAGCATGTTCACCTCTCAGTGCAGGGGATCCAGGTTCAAATCCCGATCTTGGTGGAGGTTCCATGTTCTTCCAGTGTCCGCGTGGGTTTCCTCTGATGTTCTCCGGTTTCCGCCAACAATCCAAAGACATGGATTCAAGGTAAACTAAATACTTTAAATGGCCCCTAAATGGTCTCTGTGTGGGCAGCATGGTGGCTTAGTGGATAGCACATTTGCCTTTTAGCGCTGGGGATTCCCGGTTTCAATCCCAATCTGGGTGGAGGTTCCATGTTCTCTGCATGGGTCCTTTCGGGTTCTCCTGTTTCCTCTAACAGTCAAATCAAATCATTAAAGGTCAATTGAGTCCTCCAAATTGCCCCATATGTTGTGTGTTTGTGTGTCTGTTTGAGTGAGTGTGTGCCCAGCGATTGATTGGCGCTCTGTCCTGGGTGTATCTGCCCAGCGCCCGAAACGTTCTACCCTTTATGGGCATGGAGAATAAGCGGAAGATAATGAAAGAATTAAAGAACTTCCACATTTAAATAAATATAACAAATAGTTCAATAAATGTTCCAGGACGGTTTTTAATGATAGTAGATTATAACACATCATAACTAAAACCATTACTGTGATTTCTATATATGGCAAATCACACTACTGTTATCATGTTGAGTTTTGTAGATTAATATATAGAAAGCATATATGATTGCTGACTTGTGTCATGCTATTGCAGAAAAATCTTGCAGAAAAATTATGCAGAAATGCAGTACAAGGAGCCGAGCATCAAATTGATATATTATTTAGAAAATTACACTCACCAAAATTCCTAGTTAAGTGCTGATCATTTGTACAAACTCCATCCGTTTTTTCCCTTAAAAACAGTTTAATTAGTTTTATTAAGAAATCAGTTTCGATTGCCATCAAAGCTAATGCTGAAAGTAGATTTGTATTTCCATAATAAGTTTTAATTGGCTGAAAATGTCCGGCAGAAGTGATACAAATTCTACCAACTACCAATCAGAAGCCATAAAAATGGTGACGTAACAAACGTTGCTGGAGGGCCCTGGCGTCACCAACTTATTATTTGACCATGGCAACAAATGCTGTAATGTGATTGGTTAAATGCTTTAACAAGAAAATACATGTCTGGAGGCGGTGCAATTGGAGGAAACACTATGTAAGGAAGTAGGCAGACCATTTGGAATGATTTAATAAGTATTCATGGACAAAATACAATGAATATCCTATAATTAACAACCTGACGGCCCGCCACTGTTGTACAGTATATATTTGGATGTTTACATGAATAATTTAACTTAAAAACAGTTTAATTAGTTACATTAAGAATTCATTTTGATTGCCATCAAAGCTAATGCTGAAAGTAGATTGGTATTTCCATAATAAGTTTTAATTGGCTGAAAATATCCGACATAAGCAGTACACATACTACCAACTACCAATCAGAAGGTGTACAAATGCTGACGTAAGAAATGTTTGCTAGAGGGCCTTGGTGTCACCAACTTAAAATCTGATTGGTCGGAGCAACAGGTTAAGCAATACTTATTTAATGCTGCCGGGCCTCAAAACCAAAGGTGAAGGCCTTAGGCAAATTATTTGACCCTGACAATAAATGATGCTGAAATGTGATTGGTTAAATGCTTCAATAAGAAAATACACCTCTGGAAGCAGTGCATTCAGAGGAAAAGCAGGCAGACCATTTGGAATTATTATTTAATTAGTATTCATGGACAAAAATATAATTAACATCCTATAATTAACAACCATACGGCTCGCCACTGGTGTACAGTATATATTTGGATGTTTGCATGAATAATTTTACTTAAAACAGTTTAATTAGTTTCATTAATAAGTCCATTTTGATTCGAAAATCGATTCGTATTTCCGTAATAAGTTTTAATTGGCAAATGTCTGACTAAAGCGGTACACATTCTACCATCTACCAATCAGAAGGGGTGAAAATGCTGGCGTAACAAATGGTTGCTATAGGGCCTTGGTGTCGCCAACTTAAAATCTGATTGTGAAGGCCTTTGGCAAATTATTTGACCCTGGCAACAAATAATTCTAAAATGTGATTGGTTAAATGCTTTGATGAGAAAATACAGTCTGAAGTCAGTGCATTCAGAGGAAAAGCTATGAGCTATGAGGCAGACCATTTGGAATTATTTATTAATGATTCCATCCATCTATTATTCATTCATGATCTCCCGCTTTATCCTTCATTAAGGTCGCGGTGGGGTTCCCCATGCCCATCCAGGGGAGAACGTTTCGGGTGCTGGGCAGATACACCCAGGACAGGGTGCCAATCCATCGCTGGGCACACACTCACTCACACAGACACACTCTATATGGGGCAATTTTGGAGAACTCAATTGACTTGATCCATGTTTTTGGACTGTGGGAGGAAACCGGAGAACCCGGAGGAAACCCACGCGGACACGGAGGGAACATGGAAACCCATATGGGGATTCGAACCGGGAATCCCTAGCGCTGAGAGGCAAACGTGCTAACCACTAAGCCACCGTGCCTCCTTAATAATGATTTATGGACAAAATATAATTAAACTCACTCTGTGATTCAGATATTTACTGCCTTTATTTAGCCGTCATGCTGATATTGCCGCATTATGTCATTTTCCTCCATCAGGATATTACTCTGTCCAACTTCTTTCTTCAGCCTGGTCTCTGACCAATTACCCTGCATCCTTCCCACATTAGTTTGATCACTAATCCTCCACCCATCCTTCCCAACAGCCTGCCACTTATCCCATCATCTGCCCTTTAACTTCCCCTCCAATTACCTTTCAATTTCTTCCTAGTAGCAGATAAACATCTTTCATTACAGAACATTGTTGTTCTGTTGGAAAGCTTTTCTGAGCGCTACAATGACATCACCCTCCTTCTTTCTTTCTAAACGACACATTTAATCATGTTAATTATTCGAACAGTTGGATTGTGGTAATATTTCTACTGTAGTAAAGAGACAAGTCTTATTTGGACAGGGTGTATGTGTATTAGGTGGGGGGGGGGTGTCGGCAGCATGCTCATACCTTTTCAGGAAATGTCTGAGCACCAGCGGAACAAGCAGCTCAGATCATAAAGCTGGGATGAAAGACATTCCGACCATAGGGCTCTTAATAAGGATGTTAAGTGAGTACTTACATCTGGACTATAGTGCACACTTTACTCTGGGCCTATGTTTGCTGAAGTGGCGGGGGGGGGGGGGTACAGGAATGTCTGAGTAACATCATACAAGAATGACAAGGATTGAAACACTGGAGTGAGGTCAAATACCCTAAATAAAGAGTGCAGGTTATGTATCAGGGACTAATTATGGTGTTCTGGACCACTGCAACTTATCAGCCCTCAGCTGTTGAAAGGCACGTTAATGAGCATATGAAGCCAATAACCATTAATAGGGGGAATGCTGCGAACTTTTTCAAGCCACTGAAAACAATAGTTTTAGTAAAAAAAAATGCTGGTCTGGTTACTTTTATTTAATGACCTTATGTGCCAGATGGTTCTCCAATGGGGGAACTTTTTAAAGCCTGAAATAGGAAATTCACATTTAAATTTAGTCGTGAGCAGACACAATTATCCAAAGCGACATAAACATAGCCCCCCTTGATAGTTTGGGATCAGAACACAGGGTTGGTCCAGCATAACTAGAGCAATGAGGGTTAAGGGTCTTTCTCAAGGACCTAGCTTGGTGACTTCAGAGGACTTGGGATTTAAACCCACAAGCTTCATATAGATGGCCGGACACCCTAACCACAATAGAAATGTGCATGAGAAAAGATGGATTCAAAAACATGGATTGGATCCTGATCTGTCTGCAGTCTTTATGTTCTACCTCTGGATGTATGGGTTTTCTCTTACAGTCCACAAACATGGATTGAAGGTAAATTGCTCCAAAATTGCCCCATATAGTGTGTGTCTGTATGAGTGTGCCCAGCGATAGATTGGTGCACGAAATGTTCTCCCCTGGATGGACAATCCAAAAACTTGGATTTAAGGTAAGTAGAAAGTTCAAAATTGCCCCATATAGAGTATGTTTGTGTGTGTGTGTCTGAGTGAGTGTATGCACAGTGATAGATTGGCGCCTGGGTGTATCTGCCCAGCGCCCGGAACCTTCTCCCCTGGATGGGCAAGTAAAAACCCCCCTGCAACCCTAGTAGGGGATAAAGGATAATGAAAAGATAATGAATAAATAATGAATGAATGTATTTATTTAATCCTGATCTAGCTGAAGTCTTCATGTTCTTCCTATAAACATGTGGGTTTCCTTTCACAGTCCAAAAACATGGATTCAAGGTCAATTGAATGCTCCAAATTGCCCCATATAGTGTGTGTCTGTTTGAGTTAGTGTGCCCAGTGATAGATTGGCGTCCGTAACGTTCTCCCTTGGATGGGACCCTAGTAGAGGATAAAGCAAAACAATGGATGAATGTTTATATTTATGGGCGGCATGGTGGCTTAGTGGCTCGAATCCTGATCTGGCTGGAGTCTTCATGTTCTTCCTGTGAACATGTAGGTTTCCTCTCACAGTCCAAAAGCTTGGAATTCAAGGTAAATTGAATGCTCCAAATTGCCCCATATAGTGTTTGCCTGTATGAATAAGTATACCCAGTGATCGATTGGCATCCTGTCCTAGGTGTATCCACTCAGCTCCCGAAACATTCTGCCCTGGATGGGCATGGGGAACCCCCCCCCCCCAAGAACCTAGTAGAGGATTAAGCAGAAGATAATGAATGAATTTACCTTTAATCCATGTTTTTGGACTGTGGCAGGAGAGACACAGAGAGAACATGGAAACTCCACCCAGATTGGGATTCGAACCCCGATCCCCAGTGCTGGGAGGCAGGCATGCTAACTACTAAGCCACCGTGCCACCCCAATGAAATTTTATGACATCATAATGGAATCAACTTGAAAATGTCACATTTAGATGATTTAAAGGAGGGCGGCATGGTGGCTTAGTGGTTAGCACGTTGGCAGGTCAGCACTAGGGATTCTCGGTTTGAATCCCCATCTGGGTGAAGTTCCATGTTCTCCGTGTCCATGTGGATTTCCTCCAGGTTCTCCGGTTTTCTCCCACAAAAACATGGATCAAGTCAATTGAGTTCTCCAAATTGCCTCATATACTGTAGAGTGTGTATGTGTGCGTGTCTGTGAAAGTGAGTGTGTGCCCAGCGATAGTTTGGCACCCTGTCCTGGGTGTATCTGCCCAGCGCCCGAAACGTTATCCCCTGGATGGGCATGTGGAAACTCACCGCGACCCTAATATAGGATAAAGCGGAAGATAATGGATGGATGGATGGATGGATAGATGATTTAAAGATGCTTTTGTGACAAATATGTTGGTAAAATCCTATAAGGTTTAGCTTCGTACAATACAGTATATACATTTTAAGTAAATGAGTTAAGGTAATTCACTGAAGAGTGCATCTCATTATAGAAGCTGCTTTAATGTATAAGGCAAAACTTCCAAAGACGGAAATTGCAATTAATTATATATGCTTCCATTAGCTGTCCTCGTTGGTAGTTTTTGCACGTTTATTTTTTGCGTGGATGAAAACCAGCCCAGGGTGTGATTACAGGAAGCGGGAGAGAACAGAGTGAGGAACTGAAAGTGTGTGTAAGTGGCCATTTTCTCTTTTATCTGAGTGTGTGGCCTCTGTGAGAGACTGCTAATGGCTCGCATTTAGCACGCATGATGATATCACCGCCGCAACCACCACCAGACGTTTTCACTCTCGAGGCCATTCGGTCACTCTCTGTGACACAGAAATGAAAACGAAGGTCGTCTCACCACGAAACCCGTTCGGTTTTCGAACTTTGTTGTTTATCATAGTGACGCCTTGTAAAAAAGCCCATGTAGTGGATGATTAAAAGTGCGTCAGGGCGGTGAAGGCAGGGAAACGTCGGCGGGAATTAGATTGGGAAAGACAATGGCTTTGTTCATTTTTATCTGCCCTCACACACAGAGCAAACACATGCACACTTCACAAAGTTTGCTGCAAAGTCGATAATCAGGAGGTCAGTGGGTCACGAGCCTGAAGGTACGTGTCTTCACAGCTGTCGTCCCTGTAACACACACACACATGCCTAGATAATGTCTTACACTAACACAAGAAACATTAACATCATCCAGCAACACACAGACATCGAAAATACATTTGAAATTAGTACTATTGTTATCCAATTTTTATTATTCCACCATATTGACTGCATTTTTCCAGCTATCCACACGATTTTTGCAGGACGCGTCCAGTTTATTGCTATGATGAGTGCTTATATATATATATCTAAGGGATCGGTCCAACCCATCCCGGGATATTACAGTTTTTCAGAGCCAAAATTCCCATTCTCTTTTGCATTGCGGTGATTTTTGCACTCGACCAATTTCAAGAAATGAAAACCAAATTTGCTGGAGTCGGAGATGGCTGCAGCCAGAGCAATCTTGTGAAATAGCAGTGTGATCGCACTCTCCGATCACTCCTGATCACTCTTCAAAATTGGCTTAGTTTGTTTCCATCCATGCATCCATTATCTTTCGCTTTATCCTCTACTAGGGTCGCGGGGGGGTTCCCCATGCTCATTCAGGGGAGAACAGATTTTCAGCGTTGCGTCAATTTTTGAACCACAAAGACGAAACTCGCCATGTCCCAAGTGACTTGCAGAAACACCCACCAGCTAAAACCATGTATTGCTTGTACGTTCTGATCACTTTTTATTACTTTTTATCACTTTTTATCAGAAACCCTATTATCTAGCAACGCCCACTTTTTTAAAACCTCATTCACTGTGTTGCTTTAATATGTATGTAATATGCACTGCGTCTCCTACGACCAAGCTGCAATCACACTCGCGTTTTTCATTCAAGAAATTCACCTCTCTAGGCAGTAATATTATTGTTATTGTTGTTGTTGATGCTAAATCTGGCATAAGGTCATTTTTAATATCTGCTTTAAATATAACCCACATACACGTATAACATTCCCACAGTGCAACATGATAACCTTTAGCCTCGTCAATTTTCAAACGAAGTGTGTGTGTGTGTGTGTGTGTGTGTGTGTGAGGGGGTATTGCTTCTAGCTGGCCTGTGAATGCTTGTATACATGTGGGTCGTGCATGTTCCACGGATATAGGGTTACTCCCATTTTGACTTTACTGCATTCAGTCACCCTGCACATCGCTTGTCATATTTGAGTAAGAGCCTGCTGAATCGAAACGCGAGTCGCTTCTGCGAGTTAACAGCTGTTAGCCAAAAATCACAATTTGGTCAAACTTGGTATTTAAATAGCACCTCTTTGGTTATTAGCACAGTGTCGGTGCAGCCAGTGTATTTAAAGTAAAACCTCAGGCGGAACCGAAGTCAGTTGGACGTGATTACCAAAGCAAAAGGGGCGTTAACGAGAGCGCATGAATTAGTGTGAATGAATCACAAGTAGAGTTACATTCCTTTCCTGTGATTTATTTACAATAATGCACAACCTCAGGTATTACCTTATTAGTGTCATAGTGTGATATATGGGCCCAGTGTTAGATTGGCGTCCTGTCCTGGGTGTATCTACCCAGCGCCCGAAACGTTCTTCCCCCATGACCCTAGAAGAGGAAAACAGTGGTAGATGATGAATGGATGGATGAATAGATGGATAGATGCCATATATGGCAATCATACTATTGTTATCTGATTTTTATTAGGCCATCGTTTTTGTCTCCCTTACTTCTCCAGCAATATTTTTCCCCCGAGATTTCACACTGGACCTCAAGCAGACTGGATTCTGTTCCTCACCTCTACTGTTTTGTAGACGATTAGTGTTTCACTCTTTAAAAAATTCATGTTCTGCTAAATTTGGCCTGATTTCTCAACAGTATTCTTATATTTGGAATTCCTGTTTTCGGGGTGGGCAGCACGGTGGCTTAGTGGTTAGCACGTTCGCCTCTCAGCGCTAGGGATTCCAGGTTCGAATCCCCATCTGGGTGGAGTTTCCATGTTCTCCCCGTGTCTGCATGGGTTTCCTCCGGGTTCTCCGGTTTCCTCCCACAGTCCAAAAACATGGATCAAGTTAATTGAATTCTCAAATTGCCCCATATAGAGTGTGTCTGTGTGAGTGAGTGTGTGCCCAGCGATGGATTGGCGCCCTGTCCTGGGCGCCCGAGACGTTCTCCCCTGGATGGGCATGGGGAACCTCACCGCGACCCTAATAGAGGATAAGCGGGAGATAATGAATGAATGAATGAATGTTTTCGGGGTTTTATGAGCTGGAAGCCCAAATGATATAAAAAAAAATAAACAAATAAATACTTAAATTGTGGGCCCTGAATCTATAGTCTATAAAAGTTGAACTTTTTAAATGGAATTATGGACATTAATCAACTTTTCCTTTTCCCTATCTCTATCTTACTTATCGATAATTAATCTTATACTCTGGACTAGGGGCGTCAAATTCCATCCAGGGGAGAATGTTTCAGGTGCTGGTCAGATACACCCAGGACAGGATGCTGATACATCACTGAGCACACACATTCACACACACAGACACTATATAGGGGCAATTTAGATGGGGCAATTTAGAGCAGCCTATGTGCATGAAGTTCATTCATTCATTTATTCATTCAGTCATTATCTTCCACTTAATCCTCTACTAGTGTTGGTAGTGGGGTTACCCATACCCATCCAGGGGAGAACGTTTCAGGGGTACACACAGAGAAGCTATCGTTGGGTACACTCACTCACACATACACCATCTGGGGCAATTTAGAGTATTCTATTGACCTTGAATCCATGTTTTTGGACTGTGGGAGGATAAAGCGCTGAGAGGCGACCGAGTCGCTTTGGTTTTTAAATAACACCAGTAATTAATAATAGTATATTCTGAAAAATCACATAAATCAAGTATTAATCATTTGTTTTATTTTGCCTTTTTTAAAAATGCTTTTAAATTATAAAAAAAAATGTTACATGTACTGGTTTCAGAAGTAAACAGAAACAAGACTGTAAGTCATGAATGATGGAATATTGTTTTATGTTTAAAAAAGCCTCCCAGAATCTTCCCCTGGTGAATATGACCCGTCTTAACAACCGCATGTTTAACTTGACAGATGAAGAACAGACACACATAGATTTACACCATATCTGTGTCTGAAACCCGGACACCTGAGCGCTCGTAAAGCATGTGTAATGTGAAACAAACTTTGTTCTGTTGTGTGAAGCTGTATTCCAGATGAAAGGATGCCCCTGTAATGTCTCTGCGCTTTATTGTTGGGCACAAGAGGATTTCTGCAGTGCCTTGTATGCTGTGAGGAGTGGAAGCCCTAGATGACCCCTGCTTATTTAAATACAAGCATATGCAAAAGAACCCAAGGAAGAACCCAAAGAAAACCCATATGGGCAGGGAGGGGGTTTCTGTGAGGGTCCTGACCACTTAAGTTTGATTATACTCAGCGCATACAGTCAAGTTTGGGCACCCCTATTAATCTTAATCATTTTTAGTTATACGGCGGCACGGTGGCTTAGTGGTTAGCACGTTTGCCTCTCAGCGCTAGGGATTCCCGGTTCGAATCCCCATCTGGGTGGAGTTTCCATGTTCTCCCCGTGTCTGCGTGGGTTTCCTCCGGGTTCTCCGGTGTCCTCCCACAGTCCAAAAACATGGATCAAGTTAATTGAGTTCTCAAAATTGCCCCGTTTAGAGTGTGTCTGTGTGAGTGAGTGTGTGCCCAGCGATGGATTGGCGCCCTGTCCTGGGTCTATCTGCCCAGCGCCCGAGATGTTCTCCCCTGGATGGGCATGGGGAACCCCACCGCGACCCTAATAGAGGATAAGCGGGAGATAATGAATGAATTTTTAGTTATAAATATTTGGGTGTTTGCAACAGCCATTTCAGTTTGATATATCTAATAACTGATGGACGCAGTAATATTTCAGGATTGAAATTAGATTTATTGTACTGTTATTGAACAGAAAATGTGCAATATGCATTAAACCAAAATTTGACGGCTGCAAAAGTATGGGTACCATTTTTATTGATTTGAATACTCCTAACTACTTTTTACTGACTTACTGAAGCACAAAATTAGTTTGGTAACCTCATTGAGCTTTGAACTCCATAGCCAGGTGTATCCAATCATTAGTAAAGGTATTTAAGGTGGCTAATTGCAAGTTGTTCCTTTATTTGAACCTCTTCTAATAAGTGGCATCATGGGCTCCTCAAAACAACTCTCAAATGATCTGCAAACAAAGATTGTTCAACATAGTTGTTCAGGGGAAGGATACAAAAAGTTGTCTCAGAGATTTAACCTGTCAGTTTCAACTGTGAGGAACATAGTAAAGAAATGGAAGACCACAGGGACAGTTCTTGTTAAGCCCAGAAGTGGCAGGCCAAGAAAAATATCAGAAAGGCAGAGGAGAAGAATGGTGAGAACAGTCAAGGACAATCCACAGACCACCTCCAAAGAGCTGCAGCATCATCTTCCTGCAGATGGTGTCACTGTGCATCAGTCAACAATACTATAATTGAAGTTATGCCGGGGATGGATATTTCAGCAAGACAATGATCCAAAACACCGCTCCAAATCTACTCAGGCATTCATGCAGAGGAACAATTACAATGTTCTGGAATGGCCATCCCAGTCCCCAGACCTGAATATCATTGAACATCTGTGGGATAATTTGAAGCGGCTGTCCATGCTCGGCGACCATCAAACTTAACCGAACTGGAATTGTTTTGTAAAGAGGAATGGTCAAAAATACCTTCATCCAGGAACTGATTAAAAGCTACAGGAAGCGACTAGAGGCTGTTATTTTTGCAAAAGGAGGATCTACAAAATTTTATTGTCACTTTTCTGTTGAGGTGCTTATACTTTTGCACCTGTCAAATTTTGGTTCAATGCATATTGCACATTTTCTGTTAGTACAATAAACCTCATTTCAATCCTGAAATATTACTGTGTCCATCAGTTATTAGATAAATCAAACTGAAATGGCTGTTGCAAACACCCAAATATTTAGAACTAAAAATGATTAAGATTAATAGGGGTGCCCAAACTTTTGCATATGACTGTATGCGCTGAGTATAATCAAACTTGCAGAACTCACAGAAACCCCCCCTGCCCATATGGGTTTTCTTTGGGTTCTTCCTTCCAAGAACTTGTATTTAAGATGAATTGCTCTAAATTGCCCCTATATAGTGTGAGTGAGTAAGTGTGTGCCCAACATTAGATTGGCACCCTGTCCTGGGTGTAAGGAGAACATCCTGTGACCATTGTTCTTTGTATAGGATTATGCAAAAGATAATGAGATGAGTCTGAGAACATGTTTTCAAGGTGAACTAATTACTCTAAATTGCCCCATATGTAGCGCGAGTAAGTGGGTGCGCTCTGTCCTGGGTGTGTCTGCTCAGCGCCTGAAACGTCCTCCCTTTGTTGGGCATGGTAAACACCCCCTCCCCCACCCTTGTTCCTTGTATAGGATTCTAAAAATGAAAAGCCTAAAAATATGTATTCAAGGTGAATTAGTTTCTTTAAATTGCCCCTTTATAGAGTGTGTGAGTAAATGTGTACCCAACGATAGATATGCGCTCTGTCCTGGGTTTGTTTGCCCATCAAATTAAAGTTCTCCCTTTGATGGGTATGGAGAACCCCCCCCCCCCCAGACTCTTGTTCCTTGTATAGGACTAAGTTAAAGATAATGAGACATGTCAATAAAACATGTATTCAAGGTGAATTAGTTGCTCTAAATTGCCCCTATATAGAGTGAGTGAGTAAGTGTGTTCCCAACGATAGATTGGCACTCTGTCCTGGGTGTGTCTTTCCAGCACTTGAAACGTTCTCCCCTTGATGGGCATGGGGAACCCCCCCCCCCCCCCCGTGACCCAAGTGATAATGAGGTGAGTCTAAAAATATGTATTCAAGGTAAATTAGTTGCTCTAAACTGCCCCTATATAGTTGCATTAAGCGAAAGATAATGAGGTGAGAATTAAAACATGTATTCAAGTAGAATTAGTTGCCCCTATATTGTGTTAATGAGTGTGTGCCCAACAATAGATTGGCCCCTTGATGGGTATGGAGAACCTTCCTATGACCCTTGTTTCTTGTAAACATGTATTCCAGGTAAATAAAACATGTATTCAAGGTGAATTGGTTGCTCCAATTTGCCCCACTTATAGTATAGTGCAGAGGTTTTTCAAATGGTGGGCCTCTTTTGGGTCACTGACATGTTCTGAGTGGGACACAGACAGCTTTCCAAAATAAATACAGTGGAATCTCTGTTTTTGTTGACTTTGGATATCATCAGCTTCAGTGTTCATCGTCAAAAAATACGTCTCTGTTTTCACCGGTTGCTTCGGGTTTAAGTCGCATGATCACATGATGTGGCTACGGAAATTCGCCACCCACTGTAAAATTGTATTGTGGAGAATTAAATTATTGGGACCAAAAACAAATAGAGAGAAATGTGAATGGTGTTCAATTTAAAGGTAAAACGGTTATTTACTTTTTACATTGGCCTTTAATAGTCATTTTTTTAAATAAAAGAATATAAAGCTGGATTCCAAGTTCTCCCCTCCTGGCCACGTGGGTTTTCTCTGGGTTCTTCCTCCCAAAAACTTGTACTTAAGGTGAATTGACTGCTCTAAATTGCCCCATATAGTATGAGTGAATGAGTGTGTGCCTACCAAAATATTGGCGCTCTATTCTGAGTGTATTTGCATAGCGTCCAAAGCGTTCTCCCGTTGATGGGCATGGCGAATTCCCGCCCCACTTCCTGTGCACCTTTTAAAGGATTAGGCAGAAGATAATGAGATAAATCTAAAAACGTGATCAAGGTGTATTGGCTGCTCTAAATTGCCCCTACATAATATAATAGAGTGTGTTTGTGTAAGTAAGTAAGTAAGTGGCTAGTTTGGTGTCCTGTCCTGGGTGTATCTGCCCAGCGCTTAATAGTCGCCCCCCGACCCTATTAGAGGATTATACAGAAGATAAATAAATAAGTGAATGAATATATTTATTTAAGGGCGTGGTTCAAATCCTGATCCGGCTGGAGTCTTCATGTTCTCCCTGTGAATGTGTGGGTTTCCACTCACAGTCCAAACACATAAATTCAATATAAATTGAATGCTCCAAATTGCCCCATATAGTGTGTGTTTGTGTGAGTGTGTGTGTCCAGCCATAGATTGGCACCCTTTCCTGGGTGTATCTGCCCAGCGCCTGAAACGTTACCCCCTGGATGGGCATGAGGAACCCCTCCACCAGAGTGAAAATGAATAAGATAAGATGCGATTAATAGTTTATTTGTATTCCATAATTTTTGTACAAGTTCATGTTACACCAAGTATTTTGAAAATAAAATACAGAACAGAGAAATAAGAAAATCATATTTATTTTCACTGTACATGTATTTGCCCCTATTTATAGTCTTTTTGGCAAATGATTTCTATCAATGATATGGAGGAACTCATTTCAAAGTGACTGAAAAGAAACTGAAGTGATGCAGGAATGGCCTTGTGGCCACTTTTTACAATACACCAATACAGTGTAGACACAGAGTAAAGCTAATACCATTACTCACTTATGTATTTTTATTGCCTTTATATCTCTTTTTCTTTAGATCATTATTATAATGCACTGCTTTGCAGAATTTCACAAGGTCTAGTTCATGCAGAATAACTATCTTTCCTTTTTCTGATTATAGTAATGCTGCATTAGACATAAATTTGAGACACTTTTACAAATATATCATATATATATTTTAAAAATGGTTGAAACTAGTATGTTAAGCAGAAACTAATCGTGTGTGTGTTTGGGTCTCATGGTCATGTGATACACGAATATAGTGATCTATTTTGCCTCCTATGTGTACACACAGAGGAATTAGTTCTCCACATTTACTCCATCTGTGCAGTGAAACACACACACACACACACACGCAGTCCCAGAGTGGTGGGTAGCCAGGTATACAGCACCCCGGGGAACAAGTCCTTGGAAGGAGTGGGAATTGAACCGTGGACCTTCAGGTCGCAAGGTTAGTTACTGGTTATATAATCTGTAGGGTGGTTTGGTGGGGTAATGGTTAGCATGTCCACCTCCTAGCACTGGGGATCCTGGTTCGAATCCAAAGCTGGATGGAGCTCCATGTTTTCCTCGTTTCACAGTCCAAAAAGAGTGTATTCCAGGACAAATGGTTCCTCAGAATTTTCCCTATAAAGTGTGTGTGTTTGTGTGTGTGTGTCTGTGTTTCTGTGTGAGTGAGTGTGTGAGCCCAGTGCTGGATTGCCCTTTCCTTGATCACAAAATTGCATTGTGTATTTGGTGCCAATGTTTATATTTGTGAGGAATACAGTGTTCAGGGGATCATTACATAAATAAAAGTATTAATGAGGTTGAACTGTTTGGATGACCTGACTTTCCTTCAGTCTTAAGACAAATACTGTTCAATTTCAATAACAATCTTTCATCCCACTACTCTCTAGGTTACCTCAGCTAGGCACGTAAATTATAAAAGTTGATCATTGCACACAAACAGATTTCATTAACGATTTACTTAAGTGTACTTTATAAGTAAATGTGTTTATTGGTAATATAACTTTTTAAGCTTCAAGTAGGACTAATTGCCCTCTTTATCAGCCCTTAATTTACAACACGGCACACAAAATAAATCATATCACTGCTGCCGGCCCCCCGGTCCATATGGTCATCATGGCCCATAGGAGCTATTATGGGTGTCCCATATTTTCATTTCTAAAAGGTGCCAAACCTACCTGAAACATTTTCCTCCAGATGGGAGGAACCACCCCATTGGAGAATTAATAGTGGTTGGCACGTTCGCCTCTCAGTGCTGAAACTCCCTGGGTGTAGTTTCCATGTTCTCCCCGTGTTCTCCCCATGTCCATGTGGGTTTCCTCCGGGTTCTCCGGTTTCCAAAAACATGGATCAAGGTAAATCGAATGCTCCAATTTGCCCCATATAGAGTGTGTTTGTGTGTGTATATGTGTGTGCCCAGCACTAGATTGGCACCCTGTCCTGGGTGTATCTGCCCAGTGCCCAGTGTAAATGAGAAAACGATGCTTAACACGGGCGGCACGGTGGCTTACTGGTTAGCACGAACGCCTCTCAGCGCTAGTGATTCCTGGTTGAAATCCCAATCTGGGTGGAGTTTCCATGTTCTCCCCGTGTCCGCGTGGGTTTCCTCCAGGTTCTCCGGTTTCTTCCAACAGTCCAAAAACATGGATCTAGGCCAATTGAATTGTCCAAATTGCCTCTATAGCGTGTGTGTGTGTGAGAGTGAGTGTGTGCCCAGCGATAGATTGGTGCCCTGTCCTGCGTGTATCTGCCCGGCGCCCGAAACATTCTTCCCTGGATGGGCATAGGGAACCCCACTGCGACCCTAGAAAAGGATAAAGTGGAAGATAATGGATAGATTGATGCTTAACACCTAATAAAACCGTGGTTTTGTACGTTTTGACCCTTTTGGCTGTCCATAAGCCGTACTGCCTTTTTTTCCCCATATTATAGGAACCCCCAAAACACGCGCCATCGCTTCGGTAAAGTGGGAGGAGCTTTGGATTCTCTGGAAGCTGTGATTGGTTGGCCGTTGCCTATAAGAGCGAGCCGCGGTCCCGGTGTGGCATTCGTTTGCGGTGGTCATCGAAGCTCGCGGTTCGAGGAACGGATACTGCCTCACCAACGGACTTTATTCTTTCTTTAAAGCTAAAGTACCAAATGAAGGAGAGACGCTCGTCTCAGAAAGTGTCCCTTCAGTGCGGTATGGACCCGAGTCAGAACGTTAAATGTAAGATAGTGGTGGTGGGAGACAGCCAGTGCGGGAAAACCGCCTTGCTCCACGTTTTCGCCAAAGACTGTTTCCCAGAGGTGAGCCACAAAAGCTGTGTACGTCATTTAACACGTAATTCGTAATTATCAGCTCATATATTAATTATGCTTTTTTTATTAATCACGTCTAGAATTATGTTCCCACCGTGTTTGAGAATTACACCGCAAGTTTTGAGATCGACACCCGGCGCATTGAGCTCAGTCTGTGGGACACTTCAGGTGAGTCCGCCGTTAAAGTTCAGGCATCGATGACGTAATGCGTGTCTTTAACCACGTGTTTTATTAAACGATGCAGATTATTAGTTATTCTTAAAACTGTTGATCTGTATACTACCAGGTAGTGAGATTTCTTTGGAATGCATGTGCGGAAGAACTAGCACTGATTTAATGAAGATCAGCATATTGTTTTACGATTTAAGTAATAAAGTGCTTTTAAAGTAGAATAATCAGAACGCTGATTACTGCCTGCTTTTTGTCTGTGGATATATATATATATATTTTGTGAACAGAATATATATATATATATATATATATATATATATATATATATATTCCAAAAACGTGTATAATGAGAAACGTGTAATATGAACTCTCAGCTTGTCTGCGTGTTTAAAAGTGAAGAGGAACAGTGCTTTATTTACTCAATGTACAATTCATGTTACAGGTTATGCTATATATTAATTATATGTTGTGTAATATAATAGATATATATTAATAAATAATATATATATATTGCATTTTCCACCCAGCGTTATTTGTAAACATAAATACTGCTTTTATGGTGGGTAATTACTAGGTTACTAAAACATGTTGCGACAGAGATGGATTTGGAGAGTCATTTAAAATATATATATATATATATATATATATATATATATATATATATATATATTAGGGGAGAACGTCTCGGGAGCTGGGCAGATACACCCAGGACAGGGTGCCAATCCATCGCTGGGCACTCACTCAAACACACTCTATATGGGGCAATTTGGAGAACTCAGTTAACTTGATCCATGTTTTGGACTGTGGGAGGAAACCGGAGAACCCAGAGGAAACCCACGCGGACATGGGGAGAACTCCACCCAGATGGGGATTCGAACTGGGAATCCCTAGTGCTGAGAGGCGAACGTGCTAACCACTATGCCACCGTGACGCCATATATATATATATATATACACACACACTGTATGCACCTATTAACATACTATATAGATTCATTTTTAATGAATGTCCATTTAAGGGAGAACTTTTCGGGTGCTGAGCAGGTACACCCAGGACAGGGCACCAATCTATCACATGGCAACATGCAATGTATGATGTATATTATTCTGTAACTCGCTTTATGTAAACACCATTATGTATTCCACTTCTGGTTGGATGGTAACTATATTTCATTGTCTCTGTACCTGTACTCTGCACAATGACAAAGTTGAATCTAATCTAATGTAGAAGATGCCTAAATTCAACTTTTATTAGACAACTGGGCCATGTCTTGAAGATAAGAACTTGCATTGACGAAATGGCACAATTACTATACTGCTTGTAGTTTACAGTTTAAAGGTGTCATTGTTGTTTGGTTAGTTGAGTTTGTTTAATTTACTTGCCGCGTGTGACTGGGGTTTAGTTAAAAGTACTATGCCCTTTAAGTTCCTAATCATGTCTCATTCAGGATGAGTTCATTTCAGGGAGTTCATTTCCATTGCAATTTGAATGGTTATACCCTGGCTTGTCTACAAGTACCCCATATGGTCCAGTAGATTTGAGTTGTTTTATGACCGACACAAGTCATTCTGCAGCAGCTTCTGATATCTTTAGTTATCAGAGTCCTGCTCCATCTAATTACAGCAAAGCAAACAGGAAGGGAGGTTGTTGCTGTCCTAAATGATAAGTGTGAAGCATGATCTAAAAGGTGCGACATGGAACAAGAGTTGGAAATAGTGTGTACACACACAGCGTTCAAGGTTTTAGGAAACAGTCTGTGATGTGGAAATATGATGCTTGGCTGAGCTGTGCTACAGATGTGCCAGTCGTGTGGAAAAAATGCAGTGTTTTATTTGTCTGATTGTAACCTCAGTTCTTTGAGGTGTGATATGGTATGGGTACCTTAACCAGCATCTTTGAACTACACATAAATCATTAAGCCATCACGAAATAACTAGCTGTAGAATTGTATCAACTTTTAAAACTGACCTCGAAGACATGCGGGGGCTGTAAAACACAAATGTTTCCTTGAGTGAAAAACTTTGGAAAGTTTAATTCCTTCAGTGACCTTGTGCTGACATGCCTGGGCATGTTGAACGTGTGTGTGCTTATGTGAACACGGGTAGTTCTGTTGTATAATAGAATATGTTGTTTTTTGCAAAATAATAATAAAAAAAAACACTGTACTTCAGCTTTGTGTTTGCATTTGCGCACATTCCCAAATGTGTGCGAAAACAGACGTGGTGCTGTTGTGCTTGTGGGAGCGTGTGAGAACTGCAGCAGCATCACGTTTTCACTAGTGTGTTAAGACATGAGGCTGCATGGTCTCATAATGATTGCACTTTTAAAAATAAATAAAAAAAAGACCAGTTACTGCAAAAATGCTTTCCCTGGCGAATTCCTTTTTTTTTTTTTTTCTAAGAATACAGCTGTATGTGTTCACTTTTTCACTTCTGTTTCCATGTTGGGTTGTCTTCTTGAGCCTGAGGTCTGCAACCAATTACCTTGTTCCATTCCTCTTGGAAGAATGTCGGGCTGGAATTCCATGAAATGTGGCCTGAGCACTTTTTGCCAAAACATTTTTTGTAGTCTGCAGTCATAGTCATAGGTGGCCTAATCATGCTGAATGCTGCCAATTAATTAAATATATAAAGTAAGTTTGAAGATTGGATGCAACGCCTAATATTTTGCATAAAATAAGTAAAGCGAGATGCTTTGTTTGCAGATTTCCTGACACTTGTGTACAAACTGTCCTGATTAAAAGAAGGCATGTGTTTAGTGGAAAAATATTCTATTGTGAAAATAAATGTAGCTGTTTTATTTATATATATGCACAGACTTTCATCTTGGATGTAATGTTTGTTTACCAGCTAGTTGGTTTTAAAGATGCGGTTACATAAACTGCTGATTCTCACTGGATGTGATGACATGACATTAGGGTTCTGTAAAGCTGCCTTGGTTCTGTTCTTTGTTAAAAACAAAACAAAACTGTGGTTGGTGTTGGGGTGGAATGAGCGGGTCAGATCGCACAATGCTGCTGGAGTTATCCGATCATTAAAAAACAGTGGTGAGGACCAACACTATGCAGATAAACAAAGTAAACCTGGATAAAAATCGGAGCTTTAAATTGAGGATAAGTGTAGAAACACGGTGTTACTAATGAAGTGATCAGATTTAGTCTGTATGTTGGCTGTAACAATTCCTAAACACAGCGGGCTGTTTTGGTAGTTTGGCACACTTCATTTGGTGAAATGGGAAATAAATAACAGATTTCAGAACTGCATTAGTTCTGTTATGAAATTTGTTGAACATAAAGGCAGAAATTTACTATCTTGCATACGCTCCATGCTACTAAACTGGCACCTAAGTTTAGTTATTGCCAGCAAATAGATATGCCCCCTGTTTGTAGGTCATTTCAAAAACTTGTGATTAGGGCTGCAACAACGAATCGATAAAATTGATACAAATCGATTATCCAAAGTGATGAATGATGAATTTCCATTATTGATTCGTTGGGTTGCACTATTTCCGCGTTACTCGCGATGTCGTAACCGCTTACGTCACCTGCAGTGCTTCAATAACGCTGGACAAAATAGCGGATTTAACAGAACGAGGCGGAGTCTGCAAAACAAATTGATAAATTGTAGAAATTAAACACAGCCAACGCTGAAAAAAAACTTCCGTTTAAATCCAAACTGCGGGAGCTTCACCTGATTATTTCACCTCACCGAGGAGCTAATTCTCAAGCTCTGCGAACATGAACTGGGCTGCACGGAGATGATACATGATGGAGAACATGTCTTAACATCCGTTATACGAATACATCTGCAGTATATATATATTTTATAAAGTGAGGAAATGTCCTGGTTTTTAAATAACCTTCATTGGATCATTAAATGTCCCAGCACTGGAACACTGCGCGCGGCGCTGCGTGTCAGTCCGCAAGCAACTCGCAAGTTTGAAGTGCTCCCTCCCCCATTTTACACAAGAGGTATTTTTTGTTCATTGGCTAATTCGTTCATTTCTTTTTCTCAATAGATGATTGTTAATTAGTTCACTTGTTAGTTAATTTTTTTCCAATAGGCTACAGAACAGACAATATTTAGTTCATTATTGAGGGCAACTGAGTATCATGTGTTATTTGGAATTGACTTTTGTTAAGTGAGGGATGTTTAAATCATACATTATTTCTTTCATTGTGCTTTTCATTCATTACAGGAAATGTTAACTTAAGCATACTATAATAGTATGTTTAAACACTTAAAGATACTATATACTGTATAATACTATACTATAGAATAATTTTACTTAACCCCCCAAAACAGCTTAATAAGTGTTTAAATGTGCTTTTATAAATACATACAACTTGTACACAATAGCGCTAATTAATTCTCAAGCTTCACAAATTATTTGATAAAAGTGTAGAGTGTAGACACTGCACACTATGGGAGTAAGGTTGAATTAGTTGCATTTAAAGAGGAATTAGGTAAAATATTAGAGTGACTGAAATTTGTGTAATTCAGTATATTTTTTCACACTATGCTACATATTGTCAGTGTGTGTAAGATTTGTGTTAAATTGCTCTTTGGGCTACTTGGATGCCTTAAACTCATACTGTTAATAAAACCAGACATTTATTGACCTGCTTAATAATTCTATAGTGTAGCTGGTTTTCTTCATAACTACTAACATGTAATGTTTTCATTTGTAAGTCGCTTTGGATAAAAGCATCTTTTAAATGACTAAATATAAATGCAAAGACATGGGGGGGGGGAAATATTTATCCGATTAATCGAAAAAACAATCGGCCGATTAATCGATTATCCAAATAATCGTTAGTTGCAGCCCTACTTGTGATTCAGCAGTGAGTCTGAACTACTGTCAGACACTTGCTCGTATAATTTACACTCTTTACTCTTTGAGATTGGTGTTAATACAAGGAGAGAGACAAGAGCTAAAGAAGGAAAACCAAGTGTCCTCTAACTATGATCACATTTTTATGTATATGCATTACGATTGTGTGCTATCAGTTACTTCAATTGCAGTTTAATTTAGTTTTAAATTATAGACTTTAGGTTAATTTAGTTTAGTTTTAAGTTAACCAGTATCGGCGTATTTGCTTTGTCTTTTAAGATGCACAAATGTGAGAGGTCAAGTAACTCTTTAGCTCACAATTTAATGTCTTGTTATTGATACAAGTCAAAACTAGCTTTTATTTTAGTATGAATATTGTATCATAAGCAAAGAAATTTACCCAGTTCTAAAAAGTAAAAAAAAAAAGAATCCAAGCCATCACATGGTGTAGGTGTACTATACCTTAAATGTGATTTAAAACCGTCCCTGCTGCAAGTTGTTAATAAAGCATTAAGGTGTGAGAGGGCAGCATTATTGTGAATAGATCACGGGGGAAAAAAGTGGTAGTCATGAGATTAAACTCAGTACATTTTTACCTCTTGACTGTAATTTACAATAACACCCAACCTTGAGTACCTACTAAAACGTTTACAAACCCACTATGATTTAAAAAAAAAAAAAAAAAGGTTTAAATTATAAATGCGTTTATTGAAAGCATAAATGGTATTAAACTGGTCTTCCGGGATGTAATCTAGAGCGTTTTTAGAGTGAACAGCATATTGGAGTAACAGGTTTCTGGTTTCTTTCGACACTGCCATCTTGTGTCCTAGTTGCAGAATGCAGTTTCTATAACAGACATTGAGAGTATTGTATATCAGGCATTGATAGGAATGTGAAGCGGTCAGAGGTGTGTGTTTATTGTCAGTAATGTCACTGCTGGACAAGTACCATAACCTTAACCTGATTGACTGAATCACAAGAGTTTCCAAGCTTAAAAGGACGATGCTACTATATACTAGGTTTGGCTATTATTTAATTCACAACATGTATTAGACCCCTGAACAAATCCAGGAACTTTAAAGGGACAGTCATGTAGTTTATGGTTGCTGGCCTCAGTAGAAAGCAGTTTATTTTTACAACTTTATTTACTTTGCTTATATTTGTTTGCCTGCAGTATTTTATTGATTGTATATTGATCAAACGGTGAAGTTTCTCTTTATTTTGCTGATTTGAATGGAATTGATTTGTACACTATTTCAATGTATTTTGAAAAATATTAATGAAAATTAATAGTAAAAGCACAGCTGCGGCTTCTCGCTCGCTATTCTCAGTCCATTAGTCAGTCACTTATTTTTGACTGCGCAGCTGGATAATGGCAAGTCTGTCTGCTGCTTGACCAGTTATTAGTTACCCTTCCCACCAGTCTGCTGTTCACTTGTAACCTTTTCCAAGAAGATTTGCCAACTCCCCCTTTCTCCAGCAGATGCTGGCCAACGGGCCCATTAAGTAGAACGCTACAGTGATCAGCTGGTTTATTGTTTTCTTCCCTCGACTTTCTCCAGATTCGCTCAGTCACCGCAAAAACAGCACTTGCCTGAAAGGCTGTGAGTGTTCAGAGGCTCTGCTCGTCCGAGACGAGATCCATCGGCATCTGCCCATGTGCCTGCAGGTCGAACGGTTAATCCAGCCTCGTTTCAGACCTCTTGGGTGTCATCAATAAACCCCTTTTTGATAAATACCCACAACCCCTACGGTAAAGCCAGGGGCTTCATATGCAGGCTTTGATGACTGCCTGTCTAGCAGTCCACACCAATCAATATACATACACACCCTGCTGGCCCAAGCCCTTTGTTATTCGCATTATCTGATGGCTTAGATAACGAGCTCAAGCAGGCGGAATGGTCCTCATTAGGTCTTAAACTCAACCATTTGTCCTGGGTGAGTGCTGTCTCGCGCTTGGTGCCAAACGGGCTCATGTCTGACCGCTTGACTTGTGATAATGACTCCATTTGGCTTGTTGCCTTCAAGCAAGTGTTGAGACGGAAGTTATTCTTCAGTACTTGTGTTAATTTACTCAGCTAACTGCTGTTCTGGGGACCCCCACCAATGTGACCTTTCAGTGCTAACTGGAGTGTTTTTAATTATTTATATTTATTATTTTTTTTAAGATTAGTTTTAAATAGGGCTGGGGCAAAGCATCGGTTACTTCCAAATAATTGATTACAAAAATGCATCGGTTTGCATAACTTGTGGCAACTCATCAACAAAATGGTGGCACCTACCGAAAAGATGGATTTATCTGAAGCGAAATTGGTATTCGTGCTTCTAAAGTGTGGGAGCAGTTCACATGAACACAAAAATGTGGCGCTCTGTCCAATTTACGAAGTGAAGATGACTTTTTACAACAGTACAACTGCTACGCACACGCATTTAAAGTGCTAACATCTGCGACGGGTTGCTTCCCCATCCAGGGAGAACATTTCGAGTGCTGGCCAGATACACCCAGGATGAGGAGCCATGCCATCACTGGGCACATTCACTTACACACTCGATATGGGGTAATTTACCTTGTCTCCAGGTTTTTGTACTGTGGGAGGAAACCCACGTGCTGCCCCATTTTTATTTATTTCACCCCAATGTTTCCTTAATTATATTTTAATCAGTTCCACCAGCCATGTAGATGGATTTTGTAGTTCTATCATTTTAAGCTGTAGCTGATGCGTGTAACAGTCTGCTGTCTGGTCCAAGTGTTCCAGCACAATGCACACCAACACACTTCCACCACGTCAGTGTCACTGCAGTGCTGAGAATTATTCATCACCCACATAATACCTGCTGTTATTGGATCTGACCATTTAGAGAACAAAGAAATAGATGTACAAAGTATAAAAGGACTTGTTGTAATTGTGGAACTACAAAGCGCATCTTTGTTAAGTGACGCTGATGATGATGGAACAGTAACTATAGAAACAAGATGGTGTTTATGATCCTTCTTATGCAGCATTTTTGATGACTTGCCTTTATCTTGTAAAATGACTCGTTTTGGTCACATGAACAAACCAATTCATGCTTCTTTGGGAAAAAAAAGCCTTGTGTTCGGTTTAAAATATACAGAAACATGTTAACTTGAACCTTCTAGGGGTCTCCCAGACCATTTTCTACTTGCTCAGATGGGTTTAATATCCTTATTTCTACAGCACAGTTCAGTTTTTGGGATTTAAAGAACCTAGTCCTGGCACGTGAACTGTGGCTGTACTTATCCCCTTCCCTTTAAGGGCTCAAGAGACTGATCTGGGCAGCTTGAACACATGCCTTGCATTCCACAGACAAAGGTTGTAACAAAGCATCTTTTGTAGGACCAGTGCTGGCGACGGCGTGTAAAGGAAGTTGTTTAAAGGCTCATTTCTATCCCGAAGATTCCTACGTCTTTAGCCGGAACGGATATCGGATTGGCACGGCTCCCACCCAGACGTTCTCGAATGCTTTTCTCGTGGCCCGTGATTAAAGGGCAACGGCGTGCACAAGGATCTGAACGCGTCAGTCTGTTTATCAAACTGACCCTAACACAGCCAAGGTCCTGCACTGTGTTGAAATGCAGGCCCACATGCTCAGCAGCCATGACTTAATGGCACAGGTGTGTTTGGGGTGGTAGTCTGCTCTATCTGTGTATATATATATATATGAACTCACGTAAACATGTGCTCGGCAGCTGGTCATTCCACAGGGTCGAGTCAAGCATGTGAGCTCAGGGATGGTGGTGCCGGTATGCATGTGAGGGAAGAAGGGCACGTCCTGGGGCTAGTCACAACACGGGATATTGATTAGTAGAAACGGGGATTTTTCTTACAACAGCAAAAGGTATGAAGCTTTGCGTCTCCCCACAGGCTTATTTATTGATGTGTGCTGCACTGATTCAGCATTTCAGGTTGTATTTTCCGAGCAATGATGACATTAATTATTACTGATCTGTAAAGGTAACACTAGTGTGGATGTGCATCCTCTGTAACTACTTTTTAAAAAGTTAATGTTTTGAATTTTAGAACACAAATTCTTGTTCTATAAAGCCGCTCATGTGATAAATCAAATTTACTTAGAGCACCTTTCAAAAGGTTTGTGTGTAATGTATATTACACCTATATAAAATGACTTGTGGTTCTGACTTCTGTGTGGGTGGGTTTTTCCTCCAATCCTTTTCCCTTGGATCACCAAAGCTTTTCCTCTACAGGAAGTTATTTCCTGAATCCAGGAGACGGTGGAGACTTTTTATCTCTGTTCGGGGTTTACAGAGATTATAATGGCTCTCTGTAGGAATGTGAAAATGCTTCAGGGCTGTTCTTGTGGTTTCTTAAACCCCCCCCCCCTCTTTTATTTTCCTCCCACTATGTCTAGCTATCGATTCTGTGTAGTCTCTGAACTGGTTGTTTCTCATCTAGCACTTCCTTTTTCTTCCTCCAGCGTGGTTGAGATAAACATGACTTCTGACCTTCACACTTATGCCTGAGGTATCGGTGGGTGTGATGGGGGCTGCTGCTGGTGACTCCTGCCTTTGTGTGTTTTGGTTTGTTTCAGACCTCCGAAGTGAGGTCGGACACCGGGGACAAAGAAAACCCCGCATTCTTCACATTCATGCTTAACGGCTCACGTTTCGTATGTGGGAAGCGGAGAACCTTTTACACCTTGATTTTGATCTAGTGAAGCTCCAGTTCCTCTAATGTGCCTCATCACTTTACATTTACAATGCTGAATAAGTTAAATGATTTTTTGGTAGTGTGTGCAGTCAGAAGGCATTAGCCTGGAAATATCAAAGATCAATCTAGAATGGTGAACCACAATTCATTTAGCTTTAATGTTAATAGATATATAACACCATGTGGTGCCGACTGCTGCGTATTAAAATTTCAAAGCAAATAGAATTAACATTTGAAGATGATGGGAATCACAGACCAAAAGTATTGGGACACCTACACATCACACCTAGTGTTTACATTCAGTTTTATGTTTCTTGTAGGGCTTTTTTAAGTCTTTGGGCTGTATTTTTAGATTTTTTTGTGACCTGAAGGCGCCCGGTTTGATTTCTGGTCACACCAAGAACTTATATGCCCTTGGCAGGGCACCTAACCCCAGTTACTCTCTGGGCAGCTGTATACAGGGCAGATGGGCTCACTTTACTTGGTGTGTATGTGTATCAGGGGACAAATTCCTCTGTGTGTATGAAGAGTAGGCAGCATAGATCAGTTTTTATTATTATTATGGCCATCTGCTACTTTGATGAAGACCTGGCTCGTGATCCCAATTCATGCTCATCTCAAAGGTTAAATGAGATTTAGACCAGAGCTGTGTGGATCATGTTTAGACCAGAGCTGTGTGTGTTGGGCAACTTTATAGGAATAGTTTGAGGAAAGTCATTTTCTGTTCTTTAGTAAAGCTGGTTAAGCTGGTCCTAAGTTTATTTATTATTTTTTTAATTTATTTTATTTTTGGTCTATGGCAACTAGAACTGAAAACCCTTTTTTCTAGATCTAGAGATCATATTTGTACACATTATGAATTGCATGCCCTAAATGTATAAGTTAAGTTTATTTTTAATTGGTTACTATGAGCGTCATAGTATGTTAGTAATGTTAAGAAAGAAAACCTTCCTAGGATGTTGTCATTTAATGTTTGGTTTCAATGCACTTCACACAATATCGAGGGAGCCTGTGACTACCCAACGCCAACCCCCTCCCAGAGTCCCTTCAGTAATTAAATATACTGGTTGACTCACTGCCATTGTGTTCATATAATTATCAGTCTTGGCATCAATTCTATTTAGTGATGTAACATGTCGTGTATAAATAATGCCTGTTGCTCACTATTACATAATGAACTCCTCTGTAATTAAGAAACTAGCTGCAGTGTTCAGAATTCTAGATTTCTGACCAATCTTGCTATACTGCACAATTTTCATGTGCCTCATAGTATGTTCTCACTGGTCTGTAATGCTTTATTGGTATTAAGTATTTGGTGATCCCACTTTATGTGATGATACTCATGTAGTGCTTCTCCTGTTTTTCAGGTTCTCCATACTACGATAATGTAAGGCCGCTTTCGTATCCAGATTCTGATGCAGTCATCGTTTGCTTTGACATCAGTCGTCCTGAGACTTTGGACAGTGTGCTTAAGAAGGTCAGTCATTATCTTCTTATCATTATCTTAATTCTCTACTAGGGTCAATGGGGCTGGTGTCTGTGTGAGTGAGTGGGGCAATTTAGAGCATTCAATTTACATCGAATCCATGTTCTTGGACTGTGGGAGGAAGCAGATGAAACAGAACATGGAAACTCCACCCCGATTGGGATTCGTACCTGAATCCCCAGTGCCGAGAGGCGGACATACTAACCACTAAGCCACCGGTGCCTCTCTAATGTTTTTAATAGACTGACAATCTACTATCTACCTAGTATTGGTATTGCTTGATATGCCATTTTATAAATAGAAACTGTATCATGACAGGAAATGCTCAGAAGCTTTTCAATGCTCTCCCGATGGCCGCCTTGTGTACACAGGTGCAAGTGTAAAACTGCCATCCATGTGAAATTTGCATCACATTGTTCTCCAGTCTATATAAAACATTGGGGTCTGTAGGGAGCAGCCCCCCCTTTCCCCATATTTAATAAAGACGAGCCTGTTTTTGTTTGGAGAGTGAGCAGTGCTGTTAAAAGAGCAATTTTCCTAAAGGGCTTTGTTTCAATTGAAATGGAGGGCTCCTAATCCATGTCAAACATCCTGAGAAGGCTCGGTTAAACCAGACCCATTCCGATTAAGCTTTCTCAAACATGTCAGTGGAGAATGCACGGTGTCGACAAGTCATCAGGCGAAGTTTCACTTTGACCCTGCCGGGCTCAGGAAGAGAAACATGAGAGGGTCGGATCTGTGTGTGCTCATGAGCCATGCCAGGTTCTCATGGGAGTTTTATTTTCCCCTCTGTGGCTATCTGTGACCATATCTCAGGTGCCATTCTTTTGGACACACAGATACTACGTTCACTGTGGCGTACAAAGACACTTAAGTGCAGTGTGGATTCAGTGTGGATATTTTGGAAAGTACAGTAGTGGTTGCTGTGAGGACTGGTTAGTGGTTAGTTAAAGTACATATAAACTCCTTCATTATAATACAATATCTGTTTGGGCTTTATATTGAATTGTCCCCTCCTTTGACTAGTATAACTGGCATTATGACAATAATGGGACGTCAGACACAATACAAAATGGGTGTACGGTCAAGCGTAACATTCTGATTTCTGTGTTTTAGGAATTGACCTGCTATCTTCCTAAAATAAATATCAATGATCTGCTCAACTGATGATTGCATGTAGTGGCAGCTGTTTTTTTTTTTTTTTTTTTTATTTTTTTATTTCCCTTCCCTTGATTTCCCTTCTGGAACTAATAAGTGAATAAAGGGCATTACAGTTGGTCAATTAGTGGAAGCTTTTATCCAAAGTGTTGGAGTCAGAACACAGATTTGGTAAAGCACCCCTGGAGCAATGAGGGTTAAGGGTCATGGTCATAGACCCACAACTTTCCAATGGAAGGGTCTACCTGCACCAGCCTACACCAACATAGTTTTTACAGCAGAAGCACAGGCCCTACTCATGGCACTCAACTTCATAGAAGCAACTCAGAAGTCCAAAGCTTCGATCTGTACAGACTCCCAAGCCTCAACACCAAGCACCCACTAATAAATACAGCGCTACATAAAATCCAATCTCTACAAAGTAAAAGCTGGGATATTCGATAATGCCGGGTTCCAGGTCACTGTGGATTCCCTGGAAATGAAAAAGCAGACATATTGGAAAGAAAGAGATCAACAACCCAACTACTAAGCCCAAAACTATTACCAATTGACGCTGTCCACCTAAACGCACCATGCTGAAAAAAAAGCTCTGGCAAACAGAATAGGCTGCACTAACTATGAACGAGCTACAAGAAATGTGCATCACCATACATATGACCTGAACATAGAACGGACCAGGTCACCATTGCAAGATAACATATTGGACACGACAGACTCCTCCATGCTCACCTAATATAGGGAACCACCACCTTCCTGTGCAAAATGCCACAAACCCCTAACCATGAAACGCATACTTACAGAATATATACAACACCGATGCACAACTGGATTACCACAGACACTGAAAGAAGCACTGAAACCTGCCAACACCAAAAAAGCAAAAACTTTAGCTGAAACCCCAAATATTGATAATTGATTAAAGCCAAAATACATAACTACACTGCCTCGTACATAACCTGAATGTGTATATGTGGTACTAAAAAAAACCCACAACCTGATGGCCCTATACCCTACCGACTGAGCTCCCACTCCCTCAAAAACAAATGCAAATGGTTACAACTAGTGTACATTTTAATTCTGCCTGTTTGAAACCTGAGTTCTGATCATGATCACGAGTTCAACTTATGAAGTGTTCAACATTGTTACCAGCCAATAGCTGGGCAATTGCATAAATACATTGTCATATGGCACTTTATTTATTAAAATTTTTAATAAATCAGCAAGTTTTTGGATTGTTGAAGGAAACCCACTCAGCTGAGGGATTACTTTTTAACCTATCATGTATGAGCCTCATTTATTTGCCCCGTTTTGCTGTGTGAAAACTTGGCAACCTACTCGCAAATATCCAATATTAATGGCTTGTAGTGAAATGGACAAAAGTCAGCATTTACCTTCTAAAAATGTGATTTTTGTCATAAATGCATTGCCATGTAATCTGATAGCCCAACTTTTTATAGTGAATCCAGTGGTTTTAAGGTAATTTGGAACAATTTTAGGTATTTTTCTGAAGCGCCACTGTGACGAATTCCTAAAGACCACATGGTATGAACAGAACAATGGAAAAAAACTGGCTGCTTTTTGTTTTTCTTTCCCTGATTCATCCTTATTTATTTATTTTTGTTGCTTTTGTATCACTTCCCTGTTTAGATGCTCAATGTAGCAAGTTGGGAAAACATGTCAGCAGTAGAAGTATCTCCATCTTGTGTCCATTTGCTTAAAAGTCCTCTCCTCACAAGTTGACAAAGCTTCTACATTGTCACTATATATATATATATATATATATATATATATATATATATATATATATATATATATATATATATATATATATATATATATATATATATAAAAAGCCATCTAATTAAAAAATAGTACCTTAAGTTCCTCAACTACGATTCTGTTAAAGCATCCCCAAATCCTGCAGTAACAAACCCAAAAAGGAAGTGTATCAGTCACTTCCTATGTACTCCATCATAAACTCTGATTCTAAATCAGGCCAAAAGGTAACTTTAAGCTCCGACGGAACCATTTAACCTTGCCAAAGGATCATGAGAAAGGAAACTGAAAAGGTGCTTTGGTTCCCGAATGAACAATCGGCCATGTGTTGCAGAAAACCGGATCCTGGCAACCACGTTGGAGATGGTGGTTATCCACTCTGTATTAACGGAGATTAAACCAGAGGGGTTTTAACACACATGCAGCTACAGCTTAGGCTGTGGCTGCTTGAAGAAAGGAATGTGGATCACCTGTGGTATGGAGTTCGGAGGGGGGGGGGGGTGAACCCAGACCTGAAGAAGCACTAATTCCACAGGAAATAACGGGTTCAAGCTGAGAAGAGGGAACAGTTTTTGATTTACCGTTTATACTCTGTAGTAATGGAACCCCCCCCTCCCCTCTTTTCCAAGGCCTGTCACACCCCCCCCACTATGGACTGCAGAACACCCCCCCCCCCACTTATATTTACATTACATATTGTACGTCTTTTAGCAGACACTTTAATCCAAAGCAACTTACAAAGCACGTTCTCCTCTCAGCTCTAGGGCTTCCTGGTTCGATTCCCAATCTGGTTGGAGTTCCCATGTTCTCCCCGTGTCCGAGTGGGTTTCCTCCCACAGTCCAAAAACATGGATCAAGGCCAATTGAATTCTCCGAATTGTCCACTATAGAGTGTTTCTGTGTGAGTGAGACTGCACCCAAAACGTTCTCTCTTGGATGGGCATGGGGAACCCCCCTCCCCGTGCCCCTTGTAGAAGATAATGGATGGACTTACAAAGTGAACACAGGTTTAGTACAGCATCCCTGAAGCAATGAGGGTTAAGGGTCTTGCTTAAGAAAGTGAAGTTACCAATGTGGGATTGGTAACTTCAGTGGACATGGGATTTGAACCCTCAACCTTCAGATTGATGGCCCAACATGGCCACTGAGCTACCACACCCAAACATACTCACTGAAAGCACCAATCATAACAAAGACAACTACTCCAGATGCCAACAACAATGTCATTTTCACTGAAACCAGTGCTGGGAAGCTTCTCAAATTTATTGCAATAACTAGCCTTAAAATACAAATCTAACTTCTCAATACATGACTAAACTACTATAACTACTCCTGCCAGGAATATGGCCAATGAGCAGTCCTGGCATTGAATTGGTAATATCATGTATCTCTGTGGAAAAGCTTGAGCATTTGCATGAACGTGTAAATCATGGTTTCATCTCGCTTCTCTCCGACAGTGGAAAGGTGAAATCCAGGAATTCTGTCCCAACACGAAGATGCTGCTGGTCGGCTGCAAGTCGGACCTGAGGACGGATCTTACCACTTTGGTGGAGCTGTCCAATCATCGACAGATGCCAGTATCATATGATCAGGTAAAATATTCTATCCGACTGCATTCACGTAATTTGTCTCTTACCTAAAATGCTAAACAATAAATCCACATATGAATATGAAGATGAAATAGCTGAAATTTTATTTATTGTTAAAATGTGGTATTCTAGCAGTTCAAATGGACACATTCAGATTGGAATTTTTCAAATGAATATCACACTGAGACTAATTAAATGCCAGATGCTCAACTAATAAAATAATTTAAGATCTCTGATTATTTATATATAATATAATATTTGATTAACACTGACTGGAAATAGAATGCCCTTCTGATTGGGTGCATTTCAATACAGCCAACATTTGTTTATTATTATTTTTTTTAAGCATCCAAACTGATTCCTCAGATGAGAGTGGGTTTAATTATTAATTTATCTATTATCTTCCGTTTAATCCTCTACTAGGGTCATGGGGTTTGACTATTTCGGGTGCAGGGCAGATACACCCAGGACAGGGCGCCAATCTATTGCTGGGCACACACTCACTCACACGGACACACACTATATAGGGCAATTTAGAGCCTTTAATTTACCTTGAATCCATGTGGACAAGGGTAGAACATGGAAACTCCACTCCAGAAACTGAAATCCCCATTGGGAAGAAGCGAACATGCCACCCTGGGTTTGTTGGATTTGAAACGTGTCCAAATGGAGTTGACTCGCCTGTCTAGATGTGAACGTTAATAGAATAAATTTTCTTTGTCTCTCTCAGGGTTCTGCGATGGCCAAACAGATCTCCGCTCCATACATTGAGTGTTCAGCGCTTCAGTCCGAGAACAGCGTGCGGGACATTTTCCACATGGCCACGCTGGCCTGCGTCAACAAGAACAGCAAAACTGTGAAACGCAACAAATCAGGACGCTCCGCAAAGCGCATCTCGCACATGCCTGGCAGACCTGAGCTGGCTGCCGTGTCCACGGACTTCCGCAAAGACAAAGCTAAGAGTTGCACAGTGATGTGACTTTCACCGACCGGCTTTCTGGTTGAGGCCCGGGGTAGCGGAGGGTGGAATGGGGGAACGCTCTGAGTAAAGTGAGCGAGTTGGAACCTTTTTACTTGTGATTCTGTAGCATATGGAAGTGGTCCTAATGCTAAGCCCTTCCCGTTCTCCGAACTGCGTGTTCTCGGCAGGAGGACGGCCCCTCAACTCCCAAGAATCAAGAGGTCGCGCAGCTGGCTTCTGTACGCAACACGCTTCCGGACAGGACGCGAAACAAGAACTGGTGACTCCTGCAGGAAATGGAAGGAGGAACGTGTGGCTTGTCTTTGCGTTCTCTTTAGCTTACTCTGTGGCGTTTATTAGCTAGAGAGGAACTTGGACATCAGCTGCTGCGTAGAAATGGTTCCTTGTGTACAGCGCACACAGAAAAGTTAAACAGCCCCCACCCCCACCCAGAATGATATCCTGTGATGGTCCGCATTCCTGTGTCTCGTGAAAAACCGAGCTCAGACAAACGACGCACAGTCACCATGGATACGGCATTTCACAATCCATTTCTGATTGAAAACAAAATCTGACCTTGAGGGTTTTTTTTTTTTAATTGCAAAACCCAGAGAATCCTGTTCTAACGTTCAGAACAAGCCAGGAACTTAACTCGTGTGTGTTGTAGCTGATGCTCGTGAGCAAACGTGGTACTAAAACATGGCCAGGATTCAAATCGTATGACAGACCTGGAACGTTTAAAGCCATAAAGATGCTCGTATAAGGTTTGAGAACCTAGTAAACAGGCTTGTGTAGGTTTATGGGACCAGTTCCAGTGTAATGAAATGTGTTTAACTGTATAGGTCATATGGATGACCGTAGACTGACTGGCAACCGTAATGAAAAGCATGTCCCTTATCACTTTTATACTGTACGCTCACCAGCCACTTAAACTTAATGCATCTGCGAGGTTCTACACCCCTTGTCCATATTATCAGCTTCACTTGGGTGACATGGTGGTGCAGCACAGAGGTCCTTGAGTCTTGGAGGTGATACTGTGTGGAGTCTGCATGTTCTCTCAATACCCACATGGGTTCACCACCCCTTATTTCAAACCCATGCTGGTAGGTAAATTGATTATCAAATTTCCCCTATGATTTTGAATTGGGAATAACTAATGCTGTTAGACGCTTTAATAAAATACCAACCGTCTAGACCTTTTTGCAATATATAGCTCAATAGTGACATTGTTGATCTGTAAAAAAACAAATTCGTCCTTAAATGTAAATTCAGTGCTTCCAGATGGTCGATGGCCATTTCTTTTTTTGCTGCCGGATAGTTTTCCATCCTGCGGCGTTCAATAACTGCCATTTCTAATCCACTTTCACCAATACAACACCACCATGCCAGCCAGTGTCCCTGCAGCGCAGAGAATGATGCACCGTCCAAATAATAGCTCTGTTTGGTGAGGGTCATGATGGAACAGTGTAAACAGGTCAATAATAGAGTTGAAGTCAAGAGTTTGGGCACATTCCTTCCTTGTATTTCCACTACTTACCATATAGATGGACTAGTTTTGAAAGACTGTGGTACATCTGTTTTATTTTATTATTGTTATTAAACTATTATTAAACTGCTGGACTGCAAATAATGCACCATCCAAAATGTACCTGCTGCTATTGGGATCCTGACCATTAGAACAGAGTAAAGGAGACTTAACAGAGCATGTTCTGCAGTCCATAAACAGATGGACTATAGTCTGTAACTGTAAAACTGCAAAGTCCATCTTTACAGTAAGTGGAACTGAGAAGCTGCAAAAAGCAAGTCTGTCCAAACTTTTGGACACGACTGGTACTGCATCTATATGGTATGGAGTATAGAAACAGACGTATCTAACCAAGTAGCCACAGTAAGAGTGTATAAACTTTAAGACGGTTTGTACGACTCCTTGGGATTATATTGCAATTTGGCAAGTCGTTATCCAAAAGCCGCTTTCCATCGCAGCTCGAGGTGCCGCCCTTCACAGCGTATGACTGTTAGTCTTTTGCAAGGCAGTGGGTGAAGCAGTACAGCAATCATCAGTGTTGCCAATGTATTTAAATTCTTGCAAAGCAAATACTTTAAGGTAAAATTTGCCAACAAATTAGGGCCTGGGATTTGAATGAAAATGACTGTGATCAGATGGAATTCATTGCAACCCACTGCACATAGTGTGATCCTGAATCGTTAAGTTCATCACAATGTATGTGCAGTAATTCCTTAATGCATACCTCGGTTTGGAGTCTTTTTGGTAAACGTGCATTAGTCATTATAATGGATACAGTTCAGACTAGCACACATCTGTATTACAAGTGGGGGAAGGAATAGCCAAGCCAAGTTTTAAGTAACGTTCTCTAAGGTCAGTAAACAGACATTTTTGATCAGATCCACACAGCCACCCTATTATGCAAATCCAACTGTATACTAAATGTCATGGCTGTAAACGATCCGGGGCTCACAGTTTGTCTCTAAAGGTTATGTGCACAATTATGTGTTTGTCATTGCTTTGAGAACAGTCTGAGGTCATTAAAAAGCCACAAACTCTATTTGGTATGTGGCTTTTCTGAGATTGGAACGTGTACAATTTGTCTGCGTTAGATTAAATGAAACCTATATCAGTACCTGACATGGATGACTCCTACTTTTTGAACATCGGTAGGATCGGCACGTGTCCAATGACCGAACATCATATTAATGGAAATGCTTAAGTGTCCACTTTCAGTTATTAGATTAAGAATGATGTGCATTTTAATCAATGTTTACTAGATTTAGTAATCTAGTACAGTTGATTTAAGTTGGACTGTGTCCAGGTTGAGGATAATGGAGCGGACGTTTCTGTTTAATGGCAAGTTTCAAACCTCTGATAAACGGCGTTGCTGTCTGAAGGGTGGCTGTTTTCTTCTCTTCTATTATGCAAGCCATTCTTTTTTTAATGGAACCGCAAGGCGTATTCACAAAGCGCTTGGTTCCGAGGAAAGGAAGTGGCAAAAGCTCCACCGCTCTCACCCGAGGCTGTTTATCAGCCCCGCAGCCGATTCTCAGTTTTATTAGACTGTCAGACAGGCAGGTCAGTAGTTGCACTTTGAAGTTGATCTTTTAAATAAAAAAAAGATTTTAGTCCGATTTTTAATTCAAGACTGTTTAGCAAGGTTCTTGTCCTCTTAATGTAGGCAGTGTTGTGTCTTTTCTGTCCATTATAAGAATGTTGTGTCTGCAGAAATGAGCAGTTTGCTTTTATTTGTTTGAAATGTGTGTCGGTTTCTATTTACATTAATATTTATTAAATTCTACAATTTGAAGTTTAAATAATAAAATAAAACAAATGTACATAATTGTCTTTTTTTTATTTATTTATTTTTATTTAAAACCCCAACACTGCATTTAGAAATAGAAGTTTTACTCTTTTACCTCATGGCCTTTCTGTCGCCTCATTTGCATTATGGAGATTTTTCTGCTTTTTTTTTTTTTTTTTTTTTTTTTTTTTTCCCCCCCCCCCCCCCCCCCCCCCCCCCCCCCCCCCCCCCCCCCCCCCCCCCCCCCCCCCCCCCCCCCCCCCCCCCCCCCCCCCCCCCCCCCCCCCCCCCCTAGGTGGAGTTTCCATGTTCTCCCCGTTTCTGCGTGGGTTTTCTCCGGTTTCCTCCCACAGTCCAAAAACATAGATCAAAGTCAATTGAAATCTCCAAATTGCCCCATATAGTGTGTGTGTGTGCCCAGTGATCGATTGGCACCCTGTCCTGGGTGTATCTGCCCAGCGCCCGACACGTTCTCCCCTGGATGGACATGGGGAACCACCTCGCAACCCTAGTAGAGGATAAAGCAGAAGATCCGTCTTTCAAATCCCAAAGAAAGCATGTTGACTTTGACGGTCACTTAAGGCCTTTAACCTCATGTTATCCTGTATGTCACAAAGCAGCCTAATGCTAAGTATAAAGTTCAATGCTTTGGTTCTCATTGTGATAGTTTTAACTTTTCATAGGCTTAGAAAGAGTGATCAGATGAATTGCAACTCTTTTGGTGAGAATTAAATTCAGGCCTGACATAAAATGACCTTTAATTTCAGTGATCTTGTTGGCACTGGAGAAAGTGATCACTAGGATGAGTCAGCTGGTATTACTCAGTTCTGCTGATTTATTTATATTACATATATTTATATTAAATTCATGTAGTGGTAGTGATTAAAATGATGGTTATGGAAATCATAATGCTCTCTCAGGAAGTGTGAAGTCATAATTTGCTTTGCAGCAAAAGGGCTGCCTGCAAATAAATCTACCCTTTCTAAAATAATCCAGAACATTAAACAGAGGTGTTTATTTTCAGTGAAGAGGTCATCAAGGGGTTATAAACATCCAGGGAGGACCATGACCATCCCTTTGAAGAGGAATCGGGTGCAGAGCTTGTTCAGAAATATCGGCACGCAGACGCAACCGTGAGGCAAAGGGTTTTGGGGGATGACTGGGTGTCAAGATAGATAGGTAGATACTTTTAGGATTCCAAAGGGAAATTTATGGCAACCAGCAGCTGTACAATATTGCAGTTAAACAAATTAAACTTCAGAATAGCAATATAAACAAAAAAAATATATACAAGCTGTAGGAGATGAAAAGAAAAAAAATTTGTAAGGTATCAAAAAATGCATTGTATAAAATGAGGTTGTACAAATTGCAATAACAATCTGTACCACTGTACCATGTGCATTGATTTGTATAGAGTGTATGCAATCATATGTAAAATAATAATAATAATAAAAAATATATATATATATATATAAACCAAAAGGTATTACAGTATTTGACCTTATAAAAATAGTATATAATAAAGTATATAATGCAATATATATATATATATAGAGAGAGCGAGAGAGAGAGAGAGAGAGAGAGAGAGAGAGATAGATAGATAGATAAATATTTACACACACACACACACACCTCACCTACCTTGACTCACATATGAGTTTAAGTGACATCCCATTCACGGAAGGCTGTCAACATGGTTTGATTATGTTTATGGGAATTTTGGACCATTCTTTCAGAAGAGCATTTGTGAGGTCACAAACTAATGATGAACGAGAAGCCTGGCTCTCAGTTTGTTGTTCAGGTTAAGTTCAGGACTCTGTGCAGGTTAAGGGTTAAGGTCAGGACTCTGTGCAGACCAGTCGAGTTCATCCACACCAGACTCTGTCCTCCATGTCTTTATGGAGCTTGCTATGTACGCTGGTGCACAGTCATAATGGAAGAGGAAGGGGTCGGTTCCAAACTGTTCCCACAAAGTTGGGAGCATGGAATTGTCCACATGTCTTGGTATGCTGAAGCATTCAGAGTTCCTTTTACTGGAGCTAGGGGGCCAAGCCCAGCTTCTGACAAACAACACCCACACCAGAATCCCCCCTCCACCAAACTTTACACTTGGCACAATGCAGTCAGACAAGTACGTTCTCCTGGCAACCGCCAAACCCAGACTCATTACTCCAGAGAACGTGTCTCCACTGCTCTAGAGTCCAGCGGCGCCATGCTTTACACCACTGCATCCGACGCTTTGCATTGCACTTGGTGATGTATGGCTTGGATGCAGCTGCTCCACCATGGAAACCTATTCCATGAAGCTCTCTGCACACTGTTCTTGAGCTGATCTGAAGGCCACATGAAGATTGGAGTTCTGTAGTGATTTGAACTATGCGCTGGCCCCGTTCCGTCACTTCGTGGCTCAAAGGTCGTCATTCCCAAACACTTCCATTTTCTTATAAACCAGCTGACAGTTGACAGTGGGATATTTAGAAGCGAGGAAATTTTATGACTGGACTTGTGGCAGGTTTGATCCTAGTACAGTTCCACACTGGAATTCACTGAGCTCCTAAGAGTGACCCATGAAAGTTCTCAGAACAACTGATTCTGACCATTTATACGGGTGAGCAAATACTTTGGGCAATATAGAGTGTATAACAGTCTAATCAGCTGATATTGGGTGATATTAATCCAGTAGTCCAGAGTAGAGCAGTCACATGACTCTTTCTTGCTGTGCTGTGATGAGTTGAACAGTCTGATGGCCTGTGGGACAAAGTACTTCCTGAACCTCCTTTGCCAAAGATGGGCATTATAGGAGACACACTTCTAGAAAACCATCAAGGACAGACTGCGAGATGTACAGGGAATTTAATGCAGAGGACTGGGGTAAGGGGGGCGGCACAATTGCTTAGTGGTTAGCACGTTCGCCTCTCAGCACTAGGGATTCCCAGTCTGAGTGGAGTTTCCATGTTCTCCCCGTGTCTGCGTGGGTTTCCTCCGGGTTCTCCGGTTTCATCCCACAGTCCAAAAACATGGATCAAGTCAATTGAGTTCTCCAAATTCCCCCATATAGAGTGTGTGAGTGTGACTGAGCGTGTTCAGCAATACAGTAGACTGGCATTGTCTCCTGGGTGTATATGCCCAGTGCTCGAAAGCCCCCCCTATCCTCCCCTGGATAGGCATGGGAAACCCTCCCGCGATCAAGTGGAAGAAAATGGATGGATGGATGGACTGGGGTAAGGGTATTTGCTCTGATTAAGCCCCTTCAGACTGCTTGGAACGTCTAGAAAAGGGGAGTGATGGGTAAATCAGGTTGTGCTAACAGTATAGCATCCTACTTCTGTGTGTGTGTGGGGGGGGGATTCTCATTTAGAACAGTGAGCTCATGTTGAATTTTGCTTAGGAAAGCAGCAATGGATAAAAAATGGTACCAAAATACCCACGAGCATCCCCCCTCACCGCTCCAAAAGCAATTTGGCGATTCTTTTTCTAGAGTGATGGAGCAGCGTGTCACGAGGCTGAGCGGCTAACGAAGTGTGTCTGCGAAAATACCATTGATCAGGCGGAATAGTCGACCATCAGTCAGAACGCTGGTCTCCAGCATGTCAGGGTGAATTGCAGAGGTCTTGGGTCATGAAGGGGGGAGGGGGTTCCCCATGCCCATCCAAGGTAGAACATTTCAAGTGCTGGGCAGATACACCCAGGACTGGACGCCAAACTTTTTGTGGGCACACACACACATACGCACACTATATAAGGGCAATTTATAGCATTCAATATACCTTGGATCCATGTTTTTGGACTGTGGGAGGAAACCAGAGAATCCGGAGGAAAGCCACGTGGACATGGGGAGAACATGGTAACTCCACTTAGATTGGGATTCGAACCTGGGTCCCCAGTGCTGAGAGGAGAACATGCTAACCATGTCACCCAATAGTAAAATTCATTATTTTTATTCATTATCCGCTTTATCCTCTACTAGGGTCGCGGGGGGTTCCTAATGCCCATCCAGGGGAGAACGTATCAAGCTCTGGGTGGAGTTTCCATGTTCTCACCGTGTCCGCGTGGGTTTTCTCCCACAGTCCAAAAAGATGGATTATGGTTAATTGAATTCTCCAAATTGCCCCACATAAAGTGTGTTTGTGTGTGTGTCTGTGAGTGAGTGTATGCCCAGGGATAGATTGCCGCCCTGTCCCGGGTGTATCTGCCCAGCGCCTGAAACGTTCTCCCCTGGATGGGCGTGAGGAACTCCCTGCGACCCTAGTAGAGGATAAAGCGGAAGATAATGGATGAATTTCACTATTGGGCAGCACTGTGGCTTAGTGGTTAGCATGTTTGCATCTCAGCACTAGTGATCCAGGTTCAAATCCCAATCTGGGTGGGTTTCCACCCACAGTCCAAAATAATGGTTCAAGGTATAATAAATGCTCCAAATTGCCCCATATAGAATGTGGCTGTGTGAGTAAGTGTGCCCACAGATACAGTACATTGGTGCCCTGTTCTGGGTGTATCTGCTCAGCGCCTGAAACGTTCTTCTCTGGATAGACATGGGGAACTCCCCACGACCCTAGTAGAGGATAAAGTGGAAGATAATGGATAAATGAATAAATAAATTTCACTATTTGTCAGCACAATGGCTTAGTGGTTAGCATTTTCATCCAAAAACATGGATTCAAGGTATATTGAATGCTAGACATTGCCCCTATGTAATGTGTCTCTGCCCACAGATAGCTTGACGTCCTGTCCTGGGTGTATCTGCCCAGCGCTTGAAACATTCTCCCCTGGATGACCCCCCCCCAGTAGAGGATTGAATAGAAAATAATGGATGGCTGAATAATTCTGAACACACATTATGAATTCTCAAGCACACACACACACACACACACACACACCCATACACAGTCTAAACACCTGTTCGATGAAGAGGAAATGACTCACGGCGCTACAGCTGAACACACACAGGCCCAAATAGGCCAGAGGATGTAATTGAATTAACGCTCAGCCGAGGGAAGTTTCTCAGCGTGACCATTGTCATGTGCATTTTCGTCTCGGACCTCTGGAATCCATGATCGCTCTGCTGACTTCATAGGAACAAAGATTAAATTGACAAGGGAAGCAAGTCATCGGGGTTTAATGACATTAGCAGCATTAGGCTTGTCGTGTCAGTCTGGAGATCTGTTCTTTCACGTCTCCGTTTGAGCGACCTGATTCGGGGCGGGATGTCATTTATAAAACATCAGTACGATTCAGTTCAGCACGTTCGCAGTCTGCCACATCCTGGCTTATTTTTAGCGTGCTTACAGTGTGGTGTTCTTTACTCCTAAGACCGAGAGCTCATCCATTAAACAGAACCTTAGTGTTAGAACTTTAATGTATACTATACACCTCCGTCTTTCTCTATTTATTGTCCATGTTCTCAGTTCCACTTACTGTATAGATGGACTTTGTAGTTCTACAATTTCAGCCTGTAGTCCAACTCTTTGTTAATGTTTGTTGAATAATCTTTATTTTCATTATTTATAATTTTTTTTTAATCCGTTTTGATAAAAATGCATTTTCATGAAGTTTCCATATTCTCCCCGGGTCCGTGTGGGTTTCCTCAGGGTTCTACGTTTAGCTCTCACAGTCCAAAAACATGGACATCAAGTGAGTTGGCTGTTCAAAATTGCCCCTATACAGTGTGTTTGCGTGAGTTAGTGTGTTCCGATGAATTCCGATTTCGAGTGGAGATGTTCTCCAACATGTTCTCCCTGTGTGGGTTTTCACTGGGTTCTACATTTAGCTCTCACAATCCAAAAACATGGGTTTTAAGTTGGGTTTTTAATTGCCCCTAGAAAGTGTTTTTGTGAGTGGGTGTGTTTTCCGATGAATTCCGATTTCAAGTGGAATTGTTCTCCCACATGTTCTCCTTGTGTGGGTTTTCGCCAGGTTCTCCGTTTTTCTTTCACAGTCCAAAATCATGGACGTGAATTGGCTGCTCTAAATTGCCCCATATAGAGTTTGTGTGTGTGTGTGTGTGCATGAGTGTTCTCAGGGATAGATTGGCGCTCAGTCCTGGGTGTATCTGCCCAGTGCTTGAAACGAACCCCCCCCCCAAGCCAAGTATCTAGTACAGGATTAATCGTGAGATGATGAGATGAGATTAATGGATCTGTACATGTGACTCCGTGGTATATTAACTCAATACGCTTTATTAAATAAGTATAATTTATTGTTAATTGTAATATTACTCTCCGGTTTGATTCCTACTTGGGCAAAGGCACCAAACCCCAATTTCACCCCAGATTTTTCTGTGTGTAAATACAGCCGACAAAATAGATCACTTTATCACTTTCCAATTGCGTTATGTAATAATTAATCATAAATATGTACCATGTTTTTGGATTGTGGGAGGAAACCGGAGAACCTGGAGGAAACTCACACGGACACGGAGATAACATGGAAACTCCACCCAGTTCGGGAATTGAACCTGGAATTCACAGCGCTGAGAAGTGCCATTTACTTAAATGAATTTCTCTTTAGTTTGCGATTTCAATGTGTTCCAAATCTAAACTGTCATGACCGTGGCTTATAGACACCCTATTACCCGAATTACACGTCCAATTTTTACCTCCTTCACTGTGCCTCCTTCAGCCACGCTGCAATCACACTTGCATTTTCTGCCCCTCGCTAGTTTGTGGTTGTTATTCCAGCTCATACAGATATGCATTTAGTTCATATAGTGTATGACCGAGCTGGAAATAAAAGGTTATTATTGACTATTTTTCAAAGGTGCGGGTATAAATATCCACATTGCTAATGCAGATCCACAGACAGGATCGATTGCCTGTGTTCCTTTGTCCTTTACATCCTCCTCCTGAGAGAGCCATATGCATAATAGAGTGAGAGCGAGAGAGAGGCAGACAGAGATTTTATTAGTAGCAAACATAAAGGTTTTTGTGAAGACAACAGGCCAGAAAAGGGGATTTATTTGTCAGACTGCGATTCAGAAATCCGTTCCAGCGTTCCTCCTGCCTACGCAAATGCCCTCTTCCCTTATCGCTCTTCTTGTCTATTTCACCTCCTGTCTGAATTCATTTCAAAACATGTCTCTTTTTCGGATCTGTGAGTAAACAAATCCGAACCGTAGTGCTGATTCGCATTGCGGTGGAACCAGAAAGTGAATGGGAGTCCTTTAATGAAACCAGAATTAAGAGAACTTTACTACCGTTAGTTCAATTTGTTATATTTGTTGTATTTTAGTTTATCTGAGGCTCTCGCAGTGTTGAAAGTTTATATGGGTCAGCTATAGACAGAGGGAGGTTTGTGGTTTATTCAGGGAGCCACACAGACACACACTAAAGACATAGGCAGATGGTAGAAAGTGCGATGTTTGAGGGAATTAAATGGAAGCTGCTTTTGCTCAAAGAGTGTGTGTATGTGTGTGTGTGTGTGTGTGTGTGTGTGTGTGTGTGTGTGCCCCCCCCCCCCCCCCCCCCCCCCCCCCCCCCCCCCCCCCCCCCCCCCCCCCCCCCCCCCCCCCCCCCCCCCCCCCCCCCCCCCCCCCCCCCCCCCCCCCTGAGAGTGTGTTTGTTTGTGTGTGAGTGTGTGTGTTTTTGTATCTGTGTTTGAATTTGTGTGTGCATGTGTGTGTGTGTTTGTGTGAGTGTGTGTGTTTGTGTGAGTGTGTGTGCTTTTGTGTGAGTGTGTGTGCTTTTGTGTGAGTGTGTGTGTTTGTGTGTGTGAGTGTGTTTGTGTGAGTGCGTGTGTTTGTGTATCTGTGTTTGCATGTGTGTTTGTGTGAGTGTGTGTGCATTTGTGTGTGTATGTGTGAGTGCGTGTGTCTGTGTATCTGTGTGTGCATTTGTGTGTGTTTGTGCGTGTGAGTGTGTGTGTATGATTGTCCTCCCAATAATTGCCCCGTTGCTGGAGTGTGCTGTCAGTGGAACATCTCCCATTAAAGTCAGACGCCCTGTTACTGCCCTCAGTCCCCTTTACTAATTCAGTTATATTACACACACACACACACACACACACACACAGACACACAGAATAACTGCAGCTAGACAAGCAAAATAGAATGCACCTATGCTGTTCTGTCTAAAATCTGTCTGTCTTTCTGATCTCTGCCTGCCTGTGTGTATTCAGTCTGTCTGTCTTGCTGTCTGTCTGATCACCATTTGCCTGTCGTGTCTGTAGTCTGTCTGTCTGTCTGTCTGTAGTCTATCTGATGTCTGTCTGCCTGTATATATTCTGTCTGATTTCTGTCTGTCTGTAGTTTGTCTGATGTCTGTCTGCCTGCCTGCCTGCCTGTAGTCTGTTTGTCTGTCTGCAGTTTGTCTGTAGTTTGTTTGATGTCTGTCTGCCTGTCTGTAGTCCGTCTGATGTCTGTCTGCCTGTCTGCCTGTCTGTAGTCTGTCTGTAATTTGTATGTTGTTTATCTGCCGGTCTCTACTCTATCTGTCTGTAATCTGTCTACCTGACTGATGTCTGCCTGCTTGTCTGTAGTCTGTCTGCTTTCTGCCCATCTGTCTGTCTGTAGTGTCTGCTTTATGTCCATCTGCCTTTCTGTACCCTGTCTGCTTTCTGTCCACCTGTCTGTCTGTAGTCTGTCTGTTTTTCGTCTGTCTGTCTGCCTCTTGATCTTTCTAGCTGTTTCCGTCAATGCCTTACTTGACGTGTTGTATAACTTGCTCTGTTTGTTTACATTCACCTCTGCCTGTCGCTCTTTATTCACCTCTGTCTGTCTGTCATTGCTCTGCAACCCATCATTTCCACCTCCATCTCTGTCTGTCACCTATTTTGGCTTTCTGCATTTTGATCTGTCTGTCTGTCTGTCATGCGCATGCTTCGATTTTCCGTTCCCTTGACTTCACCATGCGTCTGTCGTCTAATATGTCAGCTGGTTCTACGGCTTGTCTTTCGAAAAACCTCTTTAGAAAAGCAGAACATGCCGTAGAACCGATTAGCCTCATCAGTCCATGGTGCCCAGGCTCTCTGGTTCATTTGTATGTTCTCCACTGGCTGTTGAATGAGTCTAAAGTCTTTTTTTTAGAGAACATCGGAGATGTTTGGGCTGGTTATGTGTAAGGAAAGGCGTTTACACGTTGAATACTCTGAGCAACACTGAGCAACGTGAGGGGATAATTGCTGAGCGGATGAGCTTTGGAACCTACGGAACATTAGTTGCGTTCAAAAGAAACAGAGCTAGCTGTCCGTTTCAGTGTAAAGGAGGCTTTATTGATTTCCCAAAGCTCTTTTATTAACTTACTGTCTGTAATAATATTAATAGACAGAAGAAAAGAGAGCCACTCCCAATTCAGAACGCTAATTAACTGTCGGCATTAAAATGAAGCTGAGTCATGAGTTTGCGTCCTGATGTTGGTCACATGAGCTCCGTTCCTCCTCCTCCTCATCTTTATCTTCTTACTATTTCCTCCTCTTCCTCTCCTTATTTTTTTCCTCGTCTTTGTCCCTCTTCAACTTTATCTTCCTCCTCTTCCTCTTTTTATTCTTTCCTCTACGTCATCTTCCTCTTCCTCCACTTTCTTGTCTTGTCTTCTTCTGGAGAAGAACCCATAGGAAACTCATGCGGACACGGGGAGAACATGGAAATTCCACCCAGATTGGGATTCGAACCTGGATCCCCAGAGCTGAGAGGAGAACATGCTAATCACTAAGCCACCGTGCCGCCCTTTTTTTTTTTTTTTTAAACTTTGTCAGTTGTTTACTTATGAGTTACTATATCTGTATTTAGACAGACTCAAAGTTACCCCTTTTTTTGCATCATTATGTCACTCTGACCTGATTTTCTATTTATTTTTCCACATGTATTTCTGTCTCATATCTGACTTAAATATTTAGTTGTGTGGGGGGGTTCCTCATGTCCATCCAGGGGAGAAAGTTTTGGGCACTGGGCAGAGACACCCAGAACAGGGTGCCAATCTATCACTGGGCACACACTCACTCACACAAACACACTCTATATGGGGCAATTTAGAGCAGTCAGTTTCCCTTGATTCATGTTTTTGAACGCAGACACAGGGAGAACATGGAAACTCCACCCAGATTGAGATTCAAACCTGCAATCCCCAGCACTGAGAGACGAATGTGCTAATCACTAATCATTCATTCATTCCACTTAATCCTCTACTAGGGTTGCAGGGTGGGTGGGGTTCCCCATACCCATACCCATACCCATCCAGGGGAGAAGGATTCAGGCGCTGGGCAGATACACCCAGAACAGTACGCCAATCTATCTTTGGGTACACTCATTCACTCACACAGACACACACACAAACACTATATGGGGCAATCTACCATAAATCCATGTTTTTGGACTGTGGGAGGAAACTGGAGAACCCAGAGGAAACCCATGCGGACACGGGGAGAACATGAAAACTCCACCCAGATTGGGATTTAAACCGGTAATACCTAGTGCTGAGAGGCAAACATGCTAACCACTAAGCCACTGTGCCGCCCAAAATATCAAGTCAAATTAGAATCAGTTGAGAACGATCGCAAAAAATAGGGCAACACTGGTTAGCATGTTTGCCTCTTAGTGCTGGGGATTCCAGGTTCAAATCTCAATCTGGGTGGAGTTTCCATATTCTTCCCGTGTCCATGTGGGTTTCCTCTGGGTTCTCCGGTTTCCTCCCAGAGTCTAAAAACATGGATTCAAGGTCAATTGAATTCTCCAAATTTCCCTATATAGAGTTTGTGTGTGTAATCCCTGGATGGGCATGGGGAATACCAAACCACCCCTTCCCGCGATCCTAGTAAAGGACTAAGTTGGAGATAATGGATGGATGGAACTGGAAAAAATATCTGAAAAAAATAAAATCACAACCCTAAAGCTGAATTGTATATGGTCCTTGAAAGCAAGAGATATAAATCTAATTAAAGACTAATTAAATCTAATCAATGCAGTAAGATTGAATTTGACATTTGGTTACAGGCAGACTCAGATTTCAGTGCATTCCATAATGAATAGAGTGCCGTGTTAGTTTGATACAGTTGTGTCTGATTGTGAGCGAGAGCGAGATAAAGAGAGAGAGAACAAATCTTTTGCCTTCCAGCGTAGTGTTCCAGGCACTGGCTTTCTGCATGGCTACATTCTGCTGGGTAGCGTTCCACTGCACTTATGCTTCTAATTATAATGCTAATGAAAGGGAGAGATGGGACGGATTATACGATCCTGCAGTGGGATGGTGGGGGCAAGCGGAGACGAGGTCTGCCACAGCACAAGAAGAAAGAATGGAGACTATTATTTTGATGGAGTGGACCTGAGAACAAAGAAGATGTCAGGTCTCCAAGGGGGTCCAGAGACCTGCCAGGCAGAGACACCATACTGCTACTCCATTGGTGGAGACCTGGTGTTATCCCAGCTCTAGATTTCTTGCTGTGTCAGCACCAGGGCAAAAGCCCCCACCCCCAATTATAACACCCCACCACCAAACGGATGTGGACACTCCTTGAGGAGTTCAAAGTTCAGCCTGGATTCAGTGGTTGCAGTGAAACCTTTATGACCCTTAATTTACAGTTTTATTGATTAAGGCACGAGCGGCAAGGGGAATTCAACTCTCAGCCCAGTCTGGGTGGAGTTTTCATGTTCTCCCCATGTCCACAAGGGTTGCCTCCCACGTTCCAAAAGCATGGATTCAGGGTAAATTAAATAGTCCAAATTGCCCCATATTAAGTGTGCACCCAATGATAGATTGGTACCCTGTCCTGGGTGTATCTGTCCAGCGCCCTAAATCTTCGCCAATGGATGGACATGGGGAACTCCCCCACGACCCTAGTAGAGGATTAAGTGGAAGATAATGGATGAATGATTGGAACACGAAGTTTGGATCAATGGTGTCCAATCTCTTCGTATAACCAATGGTTCTGTTTCGGCATAATTTTGACAATGAATCTCACTAAAGTCTAAAGTTTAAATCCCAATCTGTCCACGTGGGTTTCCTCTGGGTTCTCCGGTGTCTTCCCACAGTCCAAAAACATGGATCAAGGTCAATTGAATGCTCTAAATTGCCCCATATAGAGTGTGTCTGTGTGAGTGAGTGTGTGCCCAGTGATAGATTGTTGCCCTGTCCTGGATAATGGATGATAATGGATGGTTAAAGTTTAGATCTGACATGTGGCTCTGTAAATTGCTAAGCATGCTAAATAGGTTTATTGCTTTGTTTGGCTTAATATTCTAGCTTTTAACTCATAAGTAGCTGTATTTTTTTTATTTACATTAGACGTCAGAGTCATTATTTAACTCACTACTACGTCAGTTAGTACAAAGTAAATGAGCATTACGCTGAAGTCGTGTTGCCGAACAGTGTATCACAAACTCGCCAGCGAACCACAGACCTACTATAGTACATATACAGTATCTATCTACTAGAAGCGCTGGATTCTGATTGGCTGGATGGCTCTAGCTGATGTGGCTTGCTGTATGATGTTGTGGTTGTCATGGAGAGCTGCACAATGGTAGAGATGGATGAGGCTTTCTGCAACATAATGAAGGGTTGACCCTTAAAGCACCTGCTTGATCCAAGTGCCTCTCTCAATCTTACCATTAGGCCATAAAGGTTCTCTCTCTGTTTCTCAGGCACATTAAGCAGTCTCATATTGGCTTGTTTCCAAGATGAGGAGCAAATCAGATCTTTAGGCAATGAAAGTCATCCTTTTAGCTGTTTATTCTTTAGTCCATTTCTACACATCATCCACAGAGGCAGAACTATGCATGAAGGGCCCTCTCTCAGACACACACCAGTGCAATTCTGGGATTCAAGTCTCCTTTTTTCCATTAAGAGCTGACTTACGGACTTAGAAACCATCCATACGTCTTAATATTCCGTTATTTGCCATGAATTGCCATGAATATCTGCAAATTGTTCGCCTATAGGTTGAAATTGTATATTGATGTAATATTGATGTAGTATATATATATGTATATACTGTATATATGTAGGGTAGGTTTCCTCCCACAGTCTAAAAACATGGATCAAGGTCAATTGAATTCTCCGAATTGCCCCATTTAGAGTGTGTGTGTGTGTGTGTCTCTGTGTGTACGTGTGCAAAGTGATTGGCGCCCTGATTAGCGCCCAAAATGTTCCCCACAGAGAACCCCTCTGTGACCTTAGTAGATGATGAAGCAAAAGATAATGGATGGATAGATGGTTTAGCATGATATTCCTTAAAACTCCAGCTACAAGCTGTCGCATCTGATTCATGGTAGCTCAACATAACATGATAAAGTGATCTATTTTGCCTACAGTACTTACACATAGAGAAATTATTCCTCCTGAATCACACACACACACACACACACACACACACACACACACACACACACACACAGAGTGAAGTGAGTACACGTGCCCAGAGTGGTGCATAGCATTGGCCAGGAAGTCAATGGGGTTAGATGCCTTGCCCAAGGGCATTTCAGTCGTAGTACTTGGTGGGACTGGGAATCGAACGGTGGGGAACTTCAGGTCGCAAGGCTTGTGCCTTACCACAAGCCTACGACTGCCAAACTTTGTGTTTTTCTGGGGGGTCAAATTAAGAGGTAATACTAGACGTTCATCTCATCCAATTATCAGGACCACTTAATCCGGACGTGGTAGCTCAGTGGTTAGGGTGTTGGACAATCAATCTGAAAGTTGTGGGTTCAAATCCAAGGTCCACTGAAGTTACCAATGTGGGTTCTTGAGCAAGAACCTTAACCCTAATTTGTAAGTCAATACATGACCAAATGTAAATGCAATGTAATCTTTCATCCAATAGTAGTAGGGAGCCAATCTATTGCTGGGCACACACTCACTCACACAGACATATTCTATATGGGGCAATTTGGAGAATTCCATTGACGTTGATCCATGTTTTTTGGACTGTGGGAGTTAACCAGAGAAACCGGAGAAAACCCATGTGGACACAGGGAGAACATAGAAATTCCACCCAGATTGGGATTCGAACCGGGAATCCCTAGTGCTGAGAAGCGAACGTGCCAACCACTAAGCCATCTTGCCGCTCTAGATACATGTATATTTAAGTTATTAATTTGAAAAGTAATGGAACAAGCCTGGGCCTGTGTCTCAACTTTTAGAACGTACACATTTGAGTCATGGTTACATCAGTAGAGAGGAAATTGCAAAAGATTTCAAAAAAGAAAGGCATGACTTTTGCAGAGTAGGGTCGTGCTGCCTAATAGAACAGAAATGATTTCTGTTAGAACAGTGGTTCTCAAAAGTTTCAGATCAAGTGACACCCAGCAAACCAAACCTTTCAAGTACCACTTTCCATCCATTGTCTTCCGTTTCTGGCACTGGGCAGATAAACCCAGGACAGGACGCCAATATATGACTGGCCACACTCACTTACACAAACACACAAACAAACACACTCTATATGGGGCAATTTGGAGAATTCAATTGACCTTGATCCATGTTTTTGGACTGTGGGGGGAACCCGGAGGAAACCTACGTGGACACGGAGAGAACATGGAAACTCTACACAGATTGGTATTCAAGCCGGGAATTCCAACCACTGTGAGGCAAACGTGCTAACTTTACCAATTGGGTAAACATCAATTGGGTGTGAGAGTATATTCAAGCAATGAGGTACGAGATGGTGTGCATTATTGTAAATGAATCATGGGAAAGATGTGGTTTTAGGCATGAAGCATAGTGAAGTTACACCTCTTTCTCATGATTTATTCACAATAATACCCAACCTTGAGCATCCTATTGGTTTTACAATATAGTTACAAACACACCAAAATAATAATAAAAAAAAAAAAACAAGTTGTTAATAAACTGAACGTCCGCGATGTCATCTAGTCCTGTTTTTATAATAAACGCTAATTGCTGAGTAACAAGTTTCCGGTTTATCTAACAATCAAATTCTGATGACTAGTGGCCAAATTGGGTGGTAAATATTATTGCTGTTATGAACGCTGATGATACATAAGCATATAAGCAATAGGAGTGGAGTCAGGCAGCCAGGTAATCGTGTATGAGTGTTTTATTTAAAAGACTAGTCAAAACAACAAATGGTCAGCAAACAAGTCATGCTAACTTGTTGCTGAATGATGCTGAATGATGCAAAATGGGAAGTATAATTTCAGAATGAAAACAGACCACATGACTACCTGCAACAGGAAAACCAATGAAACATTCATTCATTCATTATCTCCCGCTTATCCTCTATTAGGGTCGCGGTGGGGTTCCCCATGCCCATCCAGGGGAGAACGTCTCGGGCGCTGGGCAGATAGACCCAGGACAGGGCGCCAATCCATCGCTGGGCACACACTCACTCACACAGACACACTCTATAGGGGTCAATTTTTTGAGAATTCAATTAACTTGATCCATGTTTTTGGACTGTGGGAGGAAACCCACGCAGACACGGGGAGAACATGGAAACTCCACCCAGATGGGGATTCGAACCGGGAATCCCTAGCGCTAAGAGGCGAACGTGCTAACCACTAAGCCACCGTGCCACCAATGAAACAATGCAGCTAATTAACTTAAACAAGGGTGCTAATTAAGAAAGCAAGGAGCTAATTAACTAAGCCGAGAATGCAACGAAAAACACTCCTTATAATCATTGTATATCCATATTATCTGGTGTAGCCACCTCATGCAACCTTGCGTACCACGGGGTACGTCTACCTTTTGTTGCCATTAGATTATTTCAGAGATCATACCTCGAAGGACGGCGCCTAATCGACAAGCCAATGCATTTATAGGCGTACTATAATGTACGTTAATTTTAAGAGTGTAGTGAATTAATTGCTTTTATTGAACGTAAATTTCGCAATGACCTACTGTCTATAAATAATTTCACAAAGCTCTTCTCTTGACAGTGGGATTTCCTGTGACTGTTAGAACTCCTCTACCTCCTCCTAATCTTCGAGAGGAATTAAAATTCGAGCAATCGTTAAGTCAAATCCAAAGTCGGCTTTATCTCAGGAGACCAATTGGCCACTCAGGTCCGTGTGCGAATGCTCACAGCGATCTAATGCAACCTCAGCTGCATCAATAATGAATCAAAGCATGTGTGTGTGTGTGTGAGTGTGTGAGCGTATGTATTGATTTATGGCCGCCGAGTGTATGCTGCTGCTGACTGCAAATAAAACGACTCAATAGGACACGAGTCGGAACCTCGCAGACCAAAAGATGACTGATGTGCTGGATGGAGGGGAATGTGTGGAGGTCAGCATTTGAGGAATTTTAATGAGTAATGCTACCATCACAAAACCCTTTCTCTACATACTTCAAACTGAGAAATGAAAATGCAATGTTAGGGGCTTTGTGATTGGCTGTGATCCATTATGAAGAACACATACAGCTTAATGCAGATGATCAAATTTGATGTCTTACTGCAATTGATCATGACATTTTTGAAGACAATTAAACCCAAATGGGGCCTGTACCAAATAAATGGCCCAATTTTTATTTTATGTTTTATATAGTTAAATTCTGTGCGAGCGTGTTTCCTATACAAATGCACACCATTGCTTTTGACATTTAACATACTTGCTCTTTGGAACCAATGTGGAGGTTTACATATTCTGTACCACCTATAAATACAGTGCATCAGGAAAGTATTTACAGGGCTTTACTTTTTCCACATTTTGTTGCGTTACAGCCTTATTTCAAATTGTATTAAATTAATCTCTTTCCTCAAAATTCTACACAAAATACCCCATTATGACCATGTGAAAAAAGTTTTCTTGAGAGTTTTGAAATTTTATTAAAATTAAAAAACAAAGAAATCATATTTACATAAGTATTCACAGCCTTTGCTTAATTCTTTGTAGAACCACCTTTGGCAGCAACTACAGCCTCAAGTCTTTTTGAATATGATGCCACAAGCTTAGCACACCTCTCTTTAGGCAGTTTTGCTCATTCTTCTTTGCAGTACCTTTGAAGCTCCATCAGGTTGGATGGGAGACGTCTGTGCACAGACATTTTCAGATCTCTCCAGAGATGTTCAATCGGATTTAAGTCTGGGCTCTGGCTGGGCCACTCCAGAACATTCACAGAGTAATCCTGAAGCCACTCCTTTGAGATCTTGGCTGTGTGCTTCGGGTCGTTGTCCTGNACCTCTCTTTAGGCAGTTTTGCTCATTCTTCTTTGCAGTACCTTTGAAGCTCCATCAGGTTGGATGGGAGACGTCTGTGCACAGACATTTTCAGATCTCTCCAGAGATGTTCAATCGGATTTAAGTCTGGGCTCTGGCTGGGCCACTCCAGAACATTCACAGAGTAATCCTGAAGCCACTCCTTTGAGATCTTGGCTGTGTGCTTCGGGTCGTTGTCCTGCTGAAAAATGAACCGTCGCCCCAGCCTGAGGTCAAGAGCGCTCTGGAGCAAGTTTTCATCCAGGATGTCTCTGTACATTGCTGCATTCATCTTTCCCTCTATCCTGACTAGTCTGCCAGTTCCTGCTGCTAAAAAACATCCCCATAGCATGATGCTGCCACAACCATGCTTGACTGTAGGGATGTTATTGGCCTCGTGATGAGCAGTGTCTGGTTTCCTCCAAACATGACGCCTGGCGTTCACACCAAATAGTTCAATCTTTGTCTCATCAGACCAGAGAATTTTGTTTCTCATGGTCTCAGAGTCCTTCAGGTGCCTTTTGGCAAATTCCAAATGGGCTGCCTTGTGCCGTTCACTAAGCAGTGGCTTTTGCCTGGCCACTCTGCCATACAGGCCTGATTGGTGGATTGCTGCAGAGATGGTTGTCCCTCTTCAAGGTTCTCCTCTCTCCACGGAGGAACGCTGGAGCTCTGACAGAGTAATCATTGGGTTCTTGGTCACCTCCCTGACCAAGGCCCTTCTTCCCCGATCGCTCAATTTAGACAGCCGGCCAGCTCTAGGAGGAGTTCTGGTGGTTCCAAACTTCTTCCATTTACGAATGATGGAGGCCACTGTGCTCATTGGGACCTTTAAAGCAGCAGAACTTTTTCTGTATTCTTCCCCAGATTTGTGCCTCGAGACAATTTTCTCTCGGAGGTCTACAGATAATTCCTTTGACTTCATGCTTCGTGTTTGCCCTCTGACATGCAGTCAACTGTGCGGACCTTATATAGACAGGTGTGTGCCTTTCCAAATCATGTCCAATCAACTGGATTTACCACAGGTGGACTCCATTTAAGCTGTAGAAACATCTCAAGGATGATCAGTGGAAACAGGATGCACCTGAGCTCAATTTTGAGCTTCATGACGGCTGTGAATACTTATGTAAATGTGATGTCTTAGTTTTTTATTTTTAATAAATTTTCAAAACTCTCAAGAAAACTTTTCACATGGTCATAATGGGGTATTATGTGTAGAATTTTGAGGAAAGAGATTAATTTAATACAATTTAAAATAAGGCTGTAACGTAAGAAAATGTGGAAAAAGTGAAGCGCTGTGAATACTTTCTGGATGCATTGTATATATATATATATATATATATATATATATATATATATATATATATATATATATATATATATACAGTGCCTTGCAAAAGTATTCACCCCCTTGGATTTTTCCATATTTTACTACATTACAATCTGTATGTATTTTTTTTATCTGAATTGAATGTGATGCATCTGCACAAAAGTCTATGTTTTAAAAGTGAAATGAGAAAAAAATATATGTATATAAAGAATATGAAAATAAAAAACTGAAAATTAAAAAAAGAACTAAAAAGTTCTGGTGCAACCAATTACCTTCAGAAGTCACATGCTTAGTGAAATGAAGGCCACCTGTGTGCAATCTAAGTGTCACATGATCTGTCAGTATATACACACCTTTTCTGAAAGGCCCCAGAGGCTGCAACACTATTAAGCTAACCAAACAACACCATGAAGACCAAGGAGCTCTCCAAGCAAGTCAGGGAAAAAGTTGTAGAGAAGTAGAAGTCAGGATTGGGTTATAAAAAAATATCCAAATCTCTGATGATCCCCCGGAGCACCATCAAATCCATCATCATCAAATGGAAAGAACATGGTACCACAACAAACCTGCCAAGAGAGGGCCGCCCACCAAAACTCTCAGCCCGGTCAAGGAGGGCAATAATCAGAGAGGCAGCACAGAGACCAAAGGTAACCTTGAAGGAGCTGCCGAGTTCTCAAGCAGAGACTGGAGTATCTGTCCATATGACCACAATAAACTGTACACTCCATAGAGCTGTGCTTTATGGAAGAGTGGACAGAAAATAACCTTTACTTACAGGCAAAAATAGGAAGGCTCGTTTTGAGTTTGCAAAAAGGCATGTGGGAGACTCCCAAACTGTATGGAGGAAGGTACTGTGGTCAGATGAGACCAAAATTGAACTTTTTGGCCACTAAGGAAAACGCTATGTCTGGCGCAAACCCAACACATCTCATCACTCCAAGAACACCATCCCCACAGTGAAACATGGTGGTGGAAGCATCATGCTGTGGGGATGTTTCTCAGCAGCAGGGACTGGAAAACTGGTCTGAGTCGAGGGGAAGATGGATGGTGCTACAGGGATATTCTTGAGCAAAACCTGTTTACGTCTGTCTGTGATCTGAGACTAGGGCGGTGATTTACCTTCAGGACAATGACCCAAAGCATACTGCTAAAGCAACACTTGAGTGGTTTAAGAGGAAACGTGTAAACATATTGGAATGGCCTAGTCAAAGCCCAGATCTTAATCCAATTGAGAATCTGTGGTCAGACTTGAAGATTTCTGTTCACCAACGGAAACCATCCAACTTGAAGGAGCTGGAGCAGTTTTGCCATGAGGAATGGGCAAAAATTCCAGTGGCAAGATGTGGCAAGCTCATAGAGACTTATCCAAAGTGACTTGCAGCTGTAATTACTGCAAAAGGTGGCTCTACAAAGTACTGACTTGCGGGGGTGAATAGTTATGCACACTGATGTTTTCAGTTATTTTGTTCTATTTGTTGTTTGCTTCACAATAAAAAAAAAACGTTAAATGTTGAAAGTTATAGGCATGGTCTGTAAATTAAATGATGCAGACCCTCAAATATTCCCTTTGAATTCCAGGTTGTGAGGTAACAAATTGTGAAAAATGTAAAGGGGGGTTAATACTTTTGCAAGGCACTGTATGTATATATATATATATATGGCGGCATGGTGGCTTAGTGGTTAGCACGTTCGCCTCTTAGCACTAGGGATTCCCGGTTCAAATCCCCATCTGGGTGAAGTTTCCATGATCTCCCCGTGTCTGCGTGAGTTTCCTCCGGGTTCTCCGGTTTCCTCCCACAGTCCAAAAACATGGATCAAGTCAAGTGAATTCTCCAAATTGCCCCATATAGAGTGTGTCTGTGTGAGTGAGTGTGTGCCCAGCGATGGATTGGCGCACTGTCCTGGGTCTATCTGCCCAGCGCCCAAGACGTTCTTCCCTGGATGGGCATGGGGAATCCCACTGCGGCAGAGATAGATAGATAGATAGATAGATAGATAGATAGATAGATAGATAGATAGATAGATAGACCCTTTTTAAATAATTTTAATATCATGGAAAAGTTTATTAATTTACATTATTTATTTCATTATCTCCCGCTTATCCTCTATTAGGGTCGCGGTGGGGTTCCCCATGCCCATCCAGGGGAGAACGTCTCGGGCGCTGGGCAGATAGACCCAGGACAGGGCGCCAATCCATCGCTGGGCACACACTCACTCACACAGACACACTCTATAGGGGGCAATTTTGAGAATTCAATTGACTTGATCCATGTTTTTGGACTGTGGGAGGAAACCGGAGAACTCGGAGGAAACCCACGCAGACATGGGGAGAACATGGAAACTCCACCCAGATGGGGATTCGAACCGGGAATCCCTAGTGCTGAGAGGCGAACGTGCTAACCACTAAGCCACCGTGCCGCCCTAATTTACATAATTCCATTCAAAAATATAAACTTTCATAGATTATATATTCGGGGCCCACAATTTAAATGATTTCAAGTATTTTAATATTCGTTTATTTATTCATTCATTATCTTCCGCTTTATCCTATATTAAGTTCCCCATGCCCATCCAGGGGAGAATGTTTCGGGAATTGGGCAGATACACCCAGGACAGGGTGCCAATCTATCGCTGGGCACACACTTACTCACACAGACACACTCTATATGGGGCAATTTGGAGAACTCAATTGACTTTATCCATGTTTTTGGACTGTGGGAGGAAACCGGAGAACCCGGAGAAAACCCACACAGACACGGGGAGAACATGGAAACTCCACCCAGATGGGGATTCGAACCGGGAATCCCTAATGCTGAGAGGCGAACGTGCTAATTAAGCCACAGTGTCGCCAATATTTGTTTATTTTGACATAATTTTATGTTTCCAACTCATAAAACCCACGAAAACAGGAATTCAAAAAATTTGAATACTGTGGAGACATCAGCCCAAATTTAGAATTTATGGGATACCCGATAGATTCATAGGTTTAGGTCCAGCGAGTTGGCTGGTCAGTCGAGCACTGTAATGGCATGAGCATCAAACCAGGTCTTGGTGCTTCTGGTGGCATGGGAAGATGAAATGTGCATCTCCATACAGATCCTCAGCAGAAGGAATCATGAAGTCCTCTAGAACATTCTGCTAGACTGTTACACTGAGCTTAACTTTAAGAAAGCAGAGTTTCCAACACCTGCACCACACATTGCACCCCAACATGACTGCCTGGAGATTTTACACTGGACCTCAAGCAGTTTGGATTCTGTTCCTCACCTCTACTGTTTACTAGGTGATTAGTGTCTTACTCTGTTTAAAACATTCATGTTCTGCTAAATTTGGGCTGATTTCTCCACAGTATTTTAATATTTGGAATTTCAATGGGTTTTATGAGCTGGAAGTCCAAAAGATGTATATATATATATATATATATATATATATATATATATATATATATATATATATATATATACAGTATATAAGGCGGCACGGTGGCTTAGTGGTTAGCACATTCTCCTCTCAGCACTAGGGATTCCCGGTTCAAATCCCCATCTGGGTGGAGTTTCCATGTTCTCCCCGTGTCTGCGTGGGTTTCCTCCGGGTTCTCCGGTTTCCTCCCACAGTCCAAAAACATGGATCAAGTTAATTGAATTCTCAAAATTGCCCCATTTAGAGTGTGTCTGTGTGAGTGAGTGTGTGCCCAGCGATGGATTGGCGCCCTGTCCTGGGTCTATCTGCCCAGCGCCCGAGACGTTCTCCCCTGG
>JAFMOD010001668.1:184009-200281 GCA_019802435.1 Corydoras maculifer
GTTCTCCCCGTGTCTGCGTGGGTTTCCTCCGGGTTCTCCGGTTTCCTCCCACAGTCCAAAAACATGGATCAAGTTAATTGAATTCTCAAAATTGCCCCATTTAGAGTGTGTCTGTGTGAGTGAGTGTGTGCCCAGCGATGGATTGGCGCCCTGTCCTGGGTCTATCTGCCCAGCGCCCGAGACGTTCTCCCCTGGATGGGCATGGGAAACCCCACCGCGACCCTAATAGAGGATAAGCGGAAGATAATGAATGAATGAATATATATATATATATATAAAATGCTGTAAATTGCCCCATATAGTGTGTTTGTGTGAGTGAGTGTGTGCCCAGCAATAGGTTGGCGCCCTGTCCTGGGTGTGTCTGCCCGGCGCCCGAGACATTCTCCCCTGGATGGACATGGTGAACCCCCCCGCGACCCTAATATAGGATAAAGCGGAAGATAATGAATGAATGAATATATATGGGTGGCACGGTGGATTAGTGGTTAGCACGTTTGCCTCTCATCGCAAGGGATTTATGGTTCGAACCCCAATCTGGGTGGAGTTTCCATGGTCTCCCCGTGTCCGCGTGGGTTTCCTCCAGGTTCTCTGGTTTCCACCCACATTCCAATAACATGAATCAAGGTCAATTGAATGCTCTAAATTGCCCCATATAGAGTGTGTTTGTGTAAGTGAGTGTGTGACAGCGATGGATTGGCGCCCTGTCCTGGGTGTATCTGCCCAGGGCCCGAGACGTTCTGCCCTGAATGGGCATGGGGAACCCCCCTGCCACCCTAATAGAGGATAAAGCAGATGATAATGGATGGATATGTATATTCATTATCGTCGGGAATAATCCCCCCCTCCATGACCCTAGAATAGGATGAAACGTCAAGATAATGTAAGATGAGAGTATATGGTATAAAGCAATACACAAGAAAACTAAAAATCTTACAAAACCTTACTTATTTTTTTCAAAAAGCTGAAGTCATTAAATGCTGAGGTGGAAAAACTGCTTAACGCAGTGATCATTAATCAAATGTCTGGTTTTGGAGGCCGGTGATTTATTTTAATGCTTAAAGTTTTAAAGAACAGCAATTGCGATTCTACGTCTAGTACAGAACTACAAAATCAGGGATTTTCAATTTTGTGTAAATTGTCTCGGGGTCTATTCTTAGCCTAATCCAACATATTCGGAGTTCCCCTTGCGCTTTACTTTGCTGATACTGACTTCCAGCAAGTGTATTTTAAAAATCAAAGAAATTCAAGTTCCTCTTTTTTATGAAAAATAAACCTCATGGACAAAAGTATTGGGATTAATTTAACCCACACAAGCTTTAATAACATCTTTTTTTAACTTGATTTGCAGATATAACAACTCATACTCTCTTCTGAGGATTTTCTCGAAGAATCAGTCTGTGGAAATTCTTGACCAGTTCTCCAAAAGCATATTTGGAAGATCAGGCACCAGTATTAGGTGAGAGAGTCTGGCTTACAGTCTTTATTGTAGTTCATCTCAAAGGTGTTCTATGTTGAGTTCAGGGTTATGTCTTCATTAACCTTTTTCTTAGAACTTGGAAACATCGAATTGTCAGAAAATACATACAAATTGAAGTAAATATAATGCCTGAATTCAGTTATTAAGAAATGTGTCCCAATACTTTTGCCCATACTGTGTAGGCCAGTCTCTTAAACAACTCAAAACACATCTGTTCCACAAACACCTGATAGGGTAAAAAAAAATATTTAAGTAATTTGAAAAAAGGGGGCTTGGGATCGGATAATGATCATCCATCCATCCATTATTTTCCGCTTTATCCTGTATTAGGGTCACAGGGGGGGCTCTCCATGCTTATCCAGGGAAGAACGTTTCGGGCGCTTGGCAGATACACCCGGGACAGGGCGCCAATCTACCACTGGGCACACACTCACTCACACAAACACACTCTATATGGGGCGATTTGGAGAATTAAATTAACCTTGATCCATGTTTTTGGACTGTGAGAGGAAACCGGAGAACCCGAGCTGGTTTCTCCGTAACTACTGTCTTGTGTTTTTCTCATCTCTAAGTCCACCCATCTATTATGTTCCAGTTTATGCTATACTTGGGTCGCGGATTCCCCATGCCCATCCAGGGGAGAACGTTTCGTGTGCTGGGCAGATACACCCAGGACAGGGCACCAATCTATCGCTGGACACACACTCACACACACAGACACACTCTATATGGGGCAATTTAGAGCATTCAACCTTAGGAACCTTGATCCATGTTTTTGGACTGTGGGAGATAACCAGAGAACCTGGAAAACACCCACACAGACACAGGGAGAAACTCCACCCAGATTGGGATTCGAATCTGAATCTCCAGCACTGAGAGGAGAACGTGCCGCCTCATTTGTTAGTTGCTTTGTAAATGTAAATGTTAAAGCTTATATTTAGACTTTCACTGAGTTTGAGAGATGATATTCCACAGCCCAACAAAACATTTTTATACCTTAATTTTTTCAGGAAGAAACATTCCTAAAGAGCAGAATGAACTTTGCATGGGCTTTGTCTTTTGTTTCTATAAAAGGCTTCATTCCTCCTGGTGCTGTCCCGGATGCAGACCTTCCCATTCAGAATGTGTCACAGGAAAGAGGAAGTTATCCGCTCCTGCAAGGTGCTTTTCCTGAGGAGATTAAGTGTGGGAAAATTCACGTAAAGCACATATGACTGCTGGAGACGTCATTCATGCACCTGACTGCCCTTTAATGAATAGCATCTGGCTAATTCAATAGAAAAATGGAAGGATCATGTACTCCTGGGGCCACAAAGACACATTTAGCAATTAGCTGAGATAGTTGCTGGTTGTAAATCAGGTTGTTTGTGTCTAATCTTTGAAAAAAGATTATATACTAATAATTACTTATCTGTGATTGCCATTTGTAATTTTTGTGTCATGATTCCTGTAATAAGCAGGCATTAGGGGGGATGTGGGGCATGGTGGTTCCCCTATCAGCACTCCCCTCTTAGGATCCATGTTCGAATCCCAATGTGGGTGGAGTTTCCATGTTCTCACCGTGTCCGTGTGGGTTTCCTCCGGGTTCTTTGGTTTCCTCCCAAAGTTCCAACCTGGAATTCCCAGCACTAAGGGGCGGACGTGCTAACCACTGACCCACCTTGCCACAAAAGTAGAACATATTTTTTCTCTATTAATTTGTTAGCATATTTTTTAGTAATGAGCTAGTTAGAGCTCTGCATCAAGATCGACGTCCTTCATAAATCTTGAGGTCAACTGAATTTTCAAGAAATAGTCTTATACTATTGCTAATGCTACAAGGTGCTTATGCTAGAACCCAGGCCAATCAAGTTTCTCTTTGTCAAATCATTTGATAATGGATGGATGGATAGACCATGGAGCCTTTACGTACTGTATAACAGCTCTGTGTTTTCAGTTTAAGGTTAATAGTTTAGACAATGCATGAAATCGTTGTGTTCATGTCTCCCATTAGGTTCAGTGTCACTCTTTTCAGCTCCCTACCCTACACTCGTGAGTACTGTTTGTGTGTTACATGGCGCAGTTATTCTGAAATCCATGGCAACAGCACACACTGAGAGCCTGGCCCACATATGGGAACTGCTGCCGCCTATGATCTCATAATAAAAACAGAACTGTGAGAAAACGAGATCAAAATCAGGCTTTAGTGACTTATACATCTCTTTCAATTCTCTTAACATGTCAACGCTAAGATTGTATATATATTAGGGATGGTATTGTGGTAATGTGACATACCACATCTACAGCTGGTCATAAGGTGTATCTCGATTTATCAGAACACAATCGGTCAGCTGTGAGATTAAGTACTAACAGGGTCGAAAGTATCTCTGACACAATTTCTAATGTGATGACTCCGACCGATATTCGGGGCAAGAAGCCTTCAGCCAGATTGCATTTGTAGCTTAAAACTAAAATGCGTTTTGATGCAACTGGGTTACAGTTAAAGAAGCTTTTTAAGCTCCAAATATTATAAATTACACTGTATGCATTTGTTTTAAACCTTACTGAGGAGATTAAACACTACATCCAAGACTACACCCCAGACGCTTTGGCGGCTCATAGCAGGGCAGGCAGGCCAACGCATTAGCACCAACTGGCAGTTTATTAATGTCAGTTTGCATACTAGCAAGAATGTAGCCCATGCAACCATGATGGAAACATGCAAAGTCCAAACACATAAATCACATGTAATTTGGAGCATTCAATTGACCTTAAATTCATGATTTTGGACTGTAGGAGGAAACATGCTAATGACTAAGTATATTATATATATATATATATATATATATATATATATATATATATATATATATATATATATATATAGCATATATTAAGCATAAGACATAATTCATATATATATATATATATATATATATATTTATATATATATATAGAGAGAGAGAGAGAGAGAGAGAGAGAGATAAGGCACTGACTCCAAAATCCACTCACTCTTGTCGCCTGGTGATTCCACCTCACTGTGGCGCTACTTCTCACTCGTTTACCACTTGATCTAAAAAATAATAATAATTTAATTAATTTAAAAAAAAACAGCCAGATCCAGATACACCCAGGACAGTGTGCCAGTCTGTTGCAGGGCACACACCTATTAAAAATGCCCCTATATAGTGTTTGTGTGAGTTAGTGTGTACAGCAAGACAAGGCGCCAATCTATTGCTAGGCAGTCACTCACACAGACACATAAACACACACACACACACACACACACACACACTTTATGATTAATGCTGAATGTTTTTTTTAAATCTACACTCACATACATACTTTTTATTGGATAAGTGTGTATGTGAGTTCAGACAATTAAGCATAAAACATAATTCATATTTTAAAGTACATTCATGACAGCATGCTTACATGAGCAGCACTGCACTATCAGTGTCATGAAGCATAAATTAATCTTAATAAAACAATACTTTCAAATTTTCAAAAAAGAACTCTTAAAAAGGCAAAGACCCTCCACCAAGCTCCGAAGCTGTTTCATAACAGAACAGGTTTCCACTCGGGGCTTTTAATCTTGACATTTCACCACTCCGAAGCCCCAGACACACCATAAATCACAATACGTCACAGATGATATTTGTTTCCGATTTCCAGGCTGTCCAATTCCCCCCTGGAGGCTGTGTTTCTCTTTTAAAGCAAGGCCTTCTATAGATGAAACTGTCACTTTGAGTAAATATTTCAGATCATCTCTGCCCTGAAACGAGGTCACTAAGGTTTGAGGTCACCGTGTGCTCTAGTACTGCTTTTAACTCACCCTTATCAATGTGCCATTTCTGTCGTAATGGTAAAACTTGTTCTATTTCAGTAACAGCTCAAGGAGATTTCTTTTAGAGGACTTTAGTGGCCTGAGGTAACCTGCAAAGTTCAGCTAAAATCAGTTCCTGGTCTGGTATTATCAGCAATGGATTGGAGCTCAGTCCTGGGTGTATCTGCCCAGTACCCGAAAAGTTCTCCACTGGATGGGCATGGGGAACCCCCTGTGACCCTAGTAGAGGATAAAGCGGAAGATAATGTATAAATGAATAAATAATTGCTCCTATGAAAATTGCCCCTAAACAGTGTCTGTGTGACTGAGTGGGTGTCCAGTGATAGGATGGCGCTCTATCCTGGGTGTATCCACCCAGTGCCCGAAACATTCTCCCCTGGATGGGCATGGGGAACCCAATGCAAAGCTAATAGGGGATTAAGCATAAGATAATGAATGAATGAATAAATTAATAATTGCTGGATACACTTACTCACACAGACACTATACGGAACTATACTGTTCTGTTATGAAATGGCAATCCATTGCTGGATACACTTACTAACACAGAGACTATACGGGGCAATTTTAATAGAGGGCAATTATTCATTTATTCTGCTCTGTCCTGGGTGTATCTGCCCAGCGCCCGAAACGTTCTCCCCTAGATGGGCATGGGGAACCCCCTGTGACCCTCTTAGGGGATTCAGCAAAAGATAATGAATAAATGAATGAATAATTGCCACTATGAAAAATGTTCTTTTATAGTGTCTGTGTAAGTAAATGTGTGTCCACTAATAGATTGGTGCCATGTTCTGGGTTCAAGTTGAAGTTATTTATTTATATAGCGCTTTTTACAACAGTACATTGTCACAAAGCAGCTATACAGAATGAAAAGCCTTTAAACCCCCAAAGAGCAAGCCGAAGCGGTGTATCTGCCCAGCGCCTGAAACTTTCTCCTATGGAAGGGCATTCGGACAACACCCAAGCTCCCCACAACCTGAACCCTAGTCCTAAGTATAGGATTCAGTGGGATTATATTAAAAGTTTTCGGTTATATAGAGTTAATATACGTTTTCTACAAGTTCAAGAGTGCGAAACTGTGCCATATTGTGCTTGTTTGCACTTTTTGGGCAGGGCCAGGTTCAACTCTAAATGTATCCAATGACATTATAGTTGCTAGCTTTGTGCTTGGCTAAATAGTTGTCCAGCTTTAGCTACAGAGCAGCCTGATTTAGTCTGTTTTGAAAGTCTATGGTTGTAATCTGAACAAATCAGGCAAAAATAAAAACAACTGATCACTAACAAAGACTTGCTGTTTACAGTTTACAGATTAAAAACACATTTATTTAATTTTGCCTTTAATAAATTCCCTGTAGATGAAAGTGTAGATCTCAGGCTTGCTGGTGTTGGGTTGGTGATCTGGGATCAGTCTGTGCTGGCATTTCACCTCTTCACCCAGCTCATCATTAGAATAGGGTGTGGCACTGAAATGATGCTGTTCCAGGGAGCCCTCTCAACTAAGTATCCTGCAGTATCTGCCCCTTTTAGTTCTGCTGCTCTCGTCAGTTATGCCGGAGTCACATGCTGCACTGTGTCAATCAAACTCTGGTTATTACTTAAATGCTGTGCTTTATCAGTTCTAACTGCTTTTCTTGCTTGTTTCTTTTGTTGCCAATTTCCTGGAAATGTCCTTAGCAGTTTATCCATGGTTCTGTGGAAGCACTGTGACAATTACTAAATGGAACCTGAATTTTTATTGGACTGGCAGTCCTACAGGAGGCCCTCAATGGACTTATAGAGTTTTCCAATTCTTAAATACAGGTCACCTGATCACCACACAATCTGTACATGGCTGTCCTACACTGTTGATGACAGTCGCTCAAGGAGGATGAGTCCTCCAACAAGCCTTGGTCCTCCCAAGGTTTCTTCCTTAAAATATCAACATAACAGGAGGTTTTTCTTGCCACTGTTGCTTCTGCTTGGTCTTTGTGACAATGCATGTTTGTAAAAAGCGTTCTATGAATAAATGAATTACTTACTTGCTATATGATCAGTATTGTAAAACCTAAATCTAACCTATAAAATCCACTCTAAATTTAATCAGAATATTTCCACAGCAACAGTAAAGAGCCTAGGACAAGAATGCCTTTAGATCTCTATCATAGGAATAGTCTGCCCCTCAAGTACTTACCGTGCATGTTCTCATTATCTTCTATTGGTTTGAAGGGAATTCGATTCTTTTTTCAGTCAAGTTACAAAAATAAATAAATGAAAAACACCGATTGGGTTTTTCTCAAAGGTTTATAGGAAGACAAAAATTTTGTCGTTTAGAGCTTTCAGGATTCCATTAAGAGCAAATCTGAGCCTGAGCCTTCTAGCCCCTTTAGAGAGAGATAGACGACTGGCAGCTATTTTCTTTTTACTGCGACCGCAGGCCCTGTGTCGTTTCAGTAGTTCTTTTATTTTCTTTTATAAGTGCAGGAGTTTACATCCTTCCAGATGGATTTTGAAGCTGTTTGTCTTTAAAGGAATTCTTTAGTTTAACCCTTCCTTCCATCCTTCTCAGCAAATTTTGATTTGCTACTGTGGGTATCGCTACGATTAAGGTCGTTTGAGGTGCAGCGGCCACTTCTTAGGACATTTTTAGTCACGGTGGTGGCATACGCTTTATTTTATGGAGTGGTGTGCTGGTGCAGCAGCATCACAAACGCAGACAGGAACAGACAGGACAAACTCATTAGGAAGGCCAGCTCTGTCCTGGGGAAACCTTTAGACCCGGTGCAGGTGGTGGGAGACAAGAGAATGCTAAACAAGCAGGCAACTCTTTTGGACAATGAATCCCACGAGGCGTATGTGCTAAGCACTAAGCTATGGTGCCACCCAGTTTTTTTAAATATTTAAATTTATTTTTTATATACACTGAGCTCTATTTTTATATAAAAAAAATTAAGCAATTTCTGTAATTACATTCATTACATGTATTTAAAACTTTTCCCAATTACGGTCACTTCTGCTGCTGAGAAATGTGAATGTGGGACCAATAAAGGATTATCTTACCTTATCTTATCTTACCAACTGCAAACTTACACGACTATTTGAAGATATAGATCAGTCAATAATGCTGTGTTTACATCACCTGATCTTCAAGCTCAAGCTGCTACATTCTGAATCATTTATTGATTGCTTGATTCCACTTTATTTTCATTGCTCTGTCCATTTACAAGAAAGCGTGGCTTAGTGGTTAGTAGGTTTCACTTTCAGCGCTCTGGATCCAGGTTTAAATCCCCATGTGGGTGGAGTTTCCATGCTCTCCCTGTGTCCATGTGGGTTTCCTCCTGGTTCTATTTGTTAGTGAATGTGTGTTCAGTGATTGATTGGCACCCTGTCCTAGGTGTATCTGCCCAGCGCCCGAAACGTTCTCCCCTGGATAAACACAGGGAACCCTCCGTGACCATAATGGAGGATTAAGCAGAAAAAAAATTAATGAATTGCCCCTATTAAAAATGCCCCTATATAGTGTCTGTGTGAGTAAGTGTGTACAGCAAGACAAGGCGCCAATCTATTGCTGGGCAGTCACTCACACAGACACATAAACACACACACACACACTCTATAAAGGGCAATTTAAAGCATTCAATTTAATTTGTTTTCATGTTTTTCCACTGTGGGAGGAAACCAGATAACCCAGATGCAACCCACACGGACACGGGGAGAACATGGATACTCCACCCAAATTGAGATTCAAACCTAAATCCCTAGCGCTGAGAGGAGAACATACTAACCACTAAGCCAGCGTGCCACGCAGGTTTTGTATTATTGTGAATAAATGACAGGAAACAGGTGTAATTGTACTCCGCTATGCGTTTTTGTGATTTATTCAGAGTAATGCAACACCCATTCGTAACTTATTGCTTTAATATACACTCACATCAGATTGATGTTGTTCCGTGACGAAAAACATAGGTGGTACTTTGTCTGAAAAATTTAAGAACCGCTGTTCTACGACAATCAGAATAAGGACTGCGCATTTCTGGCATACATTGGACTCATTTATTTTATTATTAATACTGTCCATTGCATGTTCTCCTTTCAGTGCTAACTATTCCTGGTTTAAATCCCAATCTGGGTGAAATTTCCATGTTCTCCCCTTGTCCCCGTGGGTTTCCTCCGGGTTCTCCGGTTTCCTCCCTCAGTCCAAAATCAATCAAGGTCAATTGAATTCCAAATTACCGTATATAGATTGTGTTTGTGTGTATTGGTGTGTGACCACCGATAGATTTGCATTCTGTCCTGGGTGTATCTGCCCAGCGCCCGAAACGTTCTCCTCTGGATGGGCATGGGGAACCCTTCTGTGACCCTAGTACAGGATAATTGAAGATAATGGATGAATGGATGAAGTATCTTAAATCAAAAGTGTTATTTTAGCATTAGCATTGAAAATGAAAATAAAAAAAACAGGTTCGGAGAAAAAATATTGGAACCTAGCCGCTATTTTTCTGTGCGGAACACCACAAATAGCCTTTCGTGTTCTTGCACTGAAATTCTTGATCACAGCCTCTTTTTGGCCGAGAAAAGACCTTTTTTCCCCTCTAACGTTGAGCTCACAGCGAAGTGCATAAGCACAAGCCTCATAAAGTGTAGAGAATAAATCAGCAATGTCTGGCACTTGCAAAGTGCTTTACCAGCAGGAAATGTGTTCTTTTATCGCCTTGTGTGGCCCGAGGAAGAGCATGTGTGTCGGCGTTCTGTTTATGAGGTACCATACGACGGGAAAATAATGGTAGGAAAACGCTAACAATAAAACTTCCAACAAAAGCCGTGTTGGGTGCCCACAAGAATACTTTCGTTTAAACAAACACATCATTCTAATCCCGAGAAATGGGATCAGTCAAAATGTTTCCATCTGGAAAATAAATGCAGTTTATAAATGCTAATAGTAGCATCATGCAGCTAAAACTATTAAAGCAATAAGGTACAAGAGGACGTGCATTATTGTAAATAAATAACATGAAGGAGGTGTTATTAGGCACGATGTGTAGCGGAGTACAGTTTCTCTCTTACGATATTTATTCACATCTTTACAGTAATACACAACCTTGAGTGTCTCATTTCTGTTATAAAACAGGTACAAACACACTAATAACAAATTGATTAAGTGATTGATAAATACGATTAGTGAAAGCAAAAAAAAGACAGACTATATGAGTCAATTTAGGGCCAATCACGTTCTTGAATTGTGGAAGGAAAATGGAGAACACAAAGGAAACCCACGCAGGCAACATGGAAACTCCACCTAGATTGGGGTTCAAACCTGGATCCTCAGTGCTGAGAGGCGAATGTGCCACCATGACATCGCTGTCAGCTGCTACCCAGGTAAATTGAAGGAGATGTCTGTGCAGTACTATGTTGGCAGGTCGAGAAGAACGGAGTAGATGCAGGTTTGGAAAATTTGGGAGCATCCCCCTTCCAATTTCCCTACACAGACACACAAACACAGGCATGCCACATGTCAGATCCATTACAGCTGCTCTTCTTTCTTTGTCTCTCTGTTACGAGAAACTGTGCGGCATGAAATGCGGCATGAGTCCAGGCTACAATAGTCCTACAGTATATAAAGATTTAATGCAGTATTGTAATTAATGCAGAAGACACCGGGTAACAGACATAGCATGCACAGAAAACAAAACCGTAACTTAAAACACAGTCCAGAAAGAAGCGATAGAGTTGAATTGTAACATTTTACATTCACAAATCTGCATTTGACCACTGCTCCGCTATCACGAAATAATCTGCAAATTCGGATGGCATGGTGGCTAAGTGGTCAGCACCTCGCCTCTCAGCTCTGGGGATCCAGGTTTGAATCCCAATCTGGGTGGATTTTTCATGAATTTCCACTAACACAGACTCACTTTGTATAGGGCTTAGTTTAGGGCATTAAATTTTACCGTTATCTAACACCTAGATAGAGACAAACCACGCCCCCCCCACTCAGCATGTGACTCTGATAATGAATATAAAATCGCAGAACAATTGTGTATGAAAATAGTACAACATGATGTTCAACAATTATTAAATTAAAGTGGAACACCCAAAGATGCCCTACTCATAGAAAGGCCCAGTTGGCTTATAATAAAGTGGTTTGGCAGTTTTTAACACGTTTAAAGTGCAGATGCTTCTTGTTGTGTGATGTGAATTGGTGCAAATGGAGAGAAACCTGTGGTCCTATGGGGGTCCATATCTGTCTATCGGTGAGACAAAGGCCATGGACGTGGGAAAGACAGTTTGAATGGGAAAGAGAGAACAGTGAATGTGTGAATTAGTGAGAATAAGACTGCATCTGCTATTTTAGCCTGTCTGTTTATAGAGAAAGAGAGTGATAGAGGGCCCTGAATGCTGTCTTAATGCATACTGTTTTTCTCAGCTGTGACCAATGTATTTGTATTGTATTAATGTTGGTATTGTTTTTGATATATACAGTATATATACATAGTATATATGTATAGAGGGGTTCCTCATGCCAATCCAGCGGAGAACGTTTCGGACGCTGGGCAGATACACCCAGGACAGGATGCCAATCTATGGCTGGGCACACACTCACTCACTCACTCACACACATTATATAGGGGGTGTTTAGACCAGCCAATTCACCTTGAATCCACATTTTTTGGACTGTGGGAGAAAACCCGAGAGATATATGTAGGGCGGCACAGTGGCTTAGTGAATAGCACATTCACCTCTCAGCACTGGGGATTCCAGGTTCAAATCCCAATCTGGGTGGAGTTTTTCCCCGTGTCTGCGTCGGTTTCGTCCGGGTTCTCCGGTTTTCCCCCACAGTCCAAAAACTTTGATCAAGATCAACTGAATTCTCCAAATTACCCCATATAGAGTGTGTTTGTGTGAGTGAGTGTGCCCAGCAATAGATTGGCATCCTGTCCTGGGTGTGTCTGCCCAGCGCCCGAAACTTTCTCCTCTGGATGTGCATGGAGAACCCTCCCAGCGACCCTAGTAGAGGGTAATATATATATATAGTGTTATGGTCCTAGGACCGAGCGAAACGGATTCGCTACTCGGAGAGACGGGTACTGGAGACGGAGATACAAACAGAGCAGGTTTATTAAAACACAGGGATGCAGTAGACGGTGACTGTGACATTACCCCCCCCTCAACGGGTGCCTCCCGGCGCCCTAAATGGCTCTTCTGGGTAGCGGCGGTGGAACTCTGCGATGAGGGAGGGGTCCAGAATAGCGGCCCGAGGCACCCAGGAGCGTTCTTCGGGCCCGTAACCTTTCCAGTCCACCAGGAACTGGATGCCTCGGCCACGACGTCGGGAGTCCAGCAGGCGGTGGATGGTATATGCGGGCTAACCATCAATCAGGCGTGGGGTGGGGGTAGGGCGGGGGGGGGGTTGAGCGGGGAGTGGACGACGGGTTTGACGTGGGAGACGTGGAAGGTGGGGTGGATACGCATGGAGCGGGGCAGGTGGAGGCGGACGGCTGCAGGGTTGAGGACGCGGGTGATCGGGAAGGGACCAATGAAGCGGGGGCTCAGTTTACGGGAGTCTGTCCTTAAGGGTATATTCTTCGTGGATAACCAGACGAGTTGTCCCACCTTGTAACTGGGGGCAAGGCGGCGTTTGCGGTTGGCGGAAACGACAGTGGTGGCTTGGGCTTGGCGGAGCGCTATCAAGGTGTTCTTCCAAGTGCGGCGGCATCGGCGGATGTGTTGGGCAACGGACGGGACATAAATTTCCGACTGGTCCTCCGGGAACGGAGCAGCGTGCGGTGACCGCGTACTCCACCCATGCGAGGTTCTCACTCCAGCGTTCTGGATGTTGGGTGGATACGCAGCGGAGGGTGGTCTCCACCACCTGGTTGGCCCTCTCGGCCTGTCCGTTGGACTGGGGGTGACCACCAGAGGTCAGTGACACACTTGTCCCAAAGAACCTGTGGAAAGCTCTCCATACCTGGGAGATGAACTGGGGTCCCCGGTCCGAGACGATGTCCACAGGGATGCCGAAGGTGACACCTGCAATCACCCGACTAGGAGGGAGAATTAGTTCGGGGTTAGTTCTCTCACCTTCGTCCTGGAAGAGGCGTGATAGAGCGTCGGGCTTGGCGTTCCGAGTCCCGGGTCGGTAGGAGAGGGTGAAATTGAACCGACCAAAGAACAAGGCCCACCGGGCCTGACGGGAATTCAGGCGCTTGGCAGACTGAATGTAGGCCAGGTTCTTATGGTCGGTCCAAACCACGAAAGGCTGGGATGCCCCCTCCAGCCAGTGACGCCACTCCTCTAGTGCGAGCTTGACCGCCAGCAGCTCGCGGTTCCCCACGTCGTAGTTCCTCTCCGCCGCCGACAGCTTCCGAGAGAAGAAGGCGCACGGGTCATCAGACTTCTGGGAGAGGACCGCCCCCACTCCCGCCCCAGATGCGTCAACCTCTACCACAAATTGCTTGGCGGAGTCCGGCTGGACAAGGATGGGGGCCGAGGTGAACCGGGTCTTGAGGTCGTCCATAGCATCTTGGGCCTCCTTGGTCCAGCCGAATCTCACCTTGGTGGACGTGAGAGCGGTGAGCGGAGCCGTGATGCTGCTGTAATTTCTGATGAAGCGCCTGTAAAAATTGGCGAACCCCAGAAAGCGCTGTAGTCCTGGACGTGGGGGTGGGCCAGTCGGTGATGGCCCTGACCTTCTCGGGGTCCGGCCGCACCGACCCGGGGGACAGTATAAACCCCAGGAAGGATACGGATCCCTGGTGAAAGCTGCACTTCTCCGCCTTAGCGTACAGCCGGTTCTGTAGCAGGCGGTTAAGCACCAGCCGTACGTGCCGGATGTGTTCGCTGGTGGACCTAGAATAGATCAGGATATCATCCAGGTATACCTGTACGAACCGGTCCAGGAAATCCCGCAACACGTCATTCACCAAGGACTGGAACACGGCCGGGGCGTTCTTGAGGCCGAAGGGAACCACGCAGTACTCGTAGTGGCCAGTGGGGGTGTTGAACGCCGTCTTCCATTCGTCCCCCTCCCTTATGCGGACCAGGCGTTCCGCAGGTCCAGCTTGGTGAAGACGGTTGCTCCCTGCAAAGACTCAAATACGGAAGATGTTAAGGGCAGAGGGTATTTGTAGGGGACAGTGATGGTGTTTAGTCCCTTGTAGTCGATGCAGGGATGTAGGGAGCCGTCCTTCTTAGATACAAAGAAGAACCCGGCCCCTACGGGGAAGTCGAGGGCCTTATCAGGCCGGTGGCGAGACACTCCGACACGTATCTCTCCATGGCCTCTCTCTCAGGACGGGACAGGGGGTAGATCCGGCTGGAGGGCAGCGGGGCCCCAGCCAGAAGGTCAATGGCGCAGTCGTAAGACCTGTGAGGCGGTAGCTGGCAGGCCTTGTCCTTGCTAAAGACCTCCCCCAGGTCGTGGTACTTGTTGGGAACTGAGGAGAGGTCCACGGTGCAGGCGCTGTTCCGGGCAGGAGCATGGCTGGCGGGAACAGCAGCGAGCAGGCAGGATGAGTGACACTCGGTTCCCCAGGTAAGGATACGGGCGTTGACCCAGTCGATGTGTGGGTTATGCTTCCGGAACCAGGGGTAACCCAGGATGACAGGAACCTCGGGGGACCGGAACACCGAGAAACAGATTCTCTCCTGGTGGTTGCCCTCCAACGTCAGCCGGATGGGTGATGTGCAATGGGTGATAGGGGACAGTCGCCTACCGTCCAGGGCCAACGTATGGAGGGGGTTGGTTAGGGGAGAGATCACCAGGCCGTGGTGGTTGGCAAAACCCGCGTCTATCAGATTCTCCTCTGCTCCAGAATCCAATAGCACCTCTACGGCCACCTGCGTCTCCCGGAGGATGAACGTAGCGGGGAGGCTGAGGCGTTGAGCTTGGGGATTTGGTGTGGGACTCGACAGGACCCCAAGTCCTACTGCCGAGTCAGTCCTTTTGGGTGAACGGGGCAGTCTCCCAGCTGGTGATCCCAGGTCCTTGCGCATGCTCCGGACGTCTGGGACCAGAGAGGTGCGTCCCAGCTGCATAGGCTCGGGACCTTCCGACTGTTCTGCAGTGGGGATATCTTTTGCGGCGGCTGGTGGGGTCCGTGGTGTCAGAGCAGTAGAGATCTGGCACTCTCCGCGTCGCTCGTTGATCCTCCCGTCAATACGAACGGCGAGGTTAATCAGATCCTGGAGCGTCTCGGGTCGGTCCCGGGTAGCGAGCTCGTCCCGTAGCTGGGAGTTTAGCGCGTGACGGAAGACGCCGCGGAGTGAGCGCTCACACCATCCCGACTCCGCGGCGATCGTCTGGAACTCAACTACAAACTCCACTACTGGGCGGGCTCCCTGGCGTGCTGAGAGGAGCCGAGAGTCAACGTCGTCCGTGTAGTCCGGCCGGTCGAACACCCCACGGAACCTGTGCATGAACGTGGCGTACGTGGTGCCCAGCGGAGAGATAAACCCTTGTGCTGCCTCGGCCCAGCTTAGCGCGCAGCCACGAAGAAGCCCAATGACAAAGGCGATCTTGTGCGCGTCGGTGGCGAAGCACGAAGTGCGGATACTAAAATACAGCTCGCACTGGAACAGGAAGCCGCGGCAGTGCTGGAGGTCGCCATCATAAGTTTCAGGGAGAACGGCGGCGCCGTCGGGGCGCGTAGCGACCGCGGGCGGCGGGTTCGGTACCTGGTTAATCGGAGAGGCCGTCGATGCGGTGGCTGCCGGCAGTGAAGCGAGTGCGGTCCGTAGTTGTAACGCCAGCTCGCTTACCAGGTCCGCCAATCCCTCCTGACGGCTGTACAGTAAATCCAGGCGTGGATCGGGCTGAGGTCCGGCTGGTGGTGGTTGTGCCGGCTCCGCTCCGGTGCCGCGTTGCTCCGAGGAATCCATCGTGGCTAGTTTGTAATGTTATGGTCCTAGGACCGAGCGAAGCGGATTCGCTACTCGGAGAGACGGGTACTGGAGACGGAGATACAAACAGAGCAGGTTTATTGAGACACAGGGA